>RJWM01003552.1:90950-112089 GCA_004363535.1 Dasyprocta punctata | reverse complement strand
AAAATAGTAAGGAACCAAGAAACAACAATTCAACAGCTGCAAGATGATGCCAAGAGAAATAACATAAGATTAATAGGCATAAATGAAAAAGCAGGGGTCAATACTAATGACCTGTGAAGACTATTCACAGAAATAATAGCAGAAAACTTTCCAAACATGGGAAGAGAATCTGAAATACAGGTAACTGAGGCATACAGAAATGCTATTAACTATAACCAAAATAAACCTTCACCCAGATATATAATAATAAGGGTATCAGAAATAAAGCACAAGAAGAAAATACTAAAAATTGTCAGAGAAAAGAAAGAGATCACCTATGAAGGAAAACCTATCAGAACCACAGCAGACTTCTCAACACAAACCTTTAAGTTAAGAAGAGCTTGGAGTGAAGTATTTCAAATCCTGAAAGAAAACAACTTTCTACCCAGATTGATGTACCCTGCAAAACTATCCTTAAAAATTGATGGAGAAATAAGATACTTTCATGACAAAGAACAACTGAAGAAATTTGTGACCACCAAACCAACACTACAAAGAGTACTGAAAGACACTATAGAAAGAGACAAAGACAGCTACAATCTTAAGAACAACAACATAAGGAAAACACTAAGCAGGGCAAATAATTAAACAGAAAATGTAGAAAACCAACAACAGAAAGATATCATGACAGGGATGAGCCAGTACATATCAATTATATCAATCAATGTAAATGGTCTCAACTCACCAATAAAAAGAAACATACAAGCAGAATGGGTTAAGAAGCAAAACCCAACAATATGCTGTGTACAAGAAACATATATCCCTCAAGAGGAAATTCACAGACTAAAAATCAAAGACTGGAAAACAATACTCCATGCAACAGGAACCCAGAAAAAAGCAGGGGTAGCTATTATGTTTGCAGACAATATGAACTTCAAACGGAGAATGATCAAAAGAGATAAAGAAGGTCACTACATACTTGTTAGGGGAAAACTTCAACAGGAAGAGATTACAATCATAAATATATATGCACCGAATATGGGAGCACTCAACTATGTAAGACAATTCTTAATAGACATGAAAAACCAAATAAACAATAATACAGTTATAACAGGGGACCTTAACACCCCACTGTCACAGAGAGACAGATCAACCAAACAAAAAATCAGTGAAGAAATAGCAAAACTGAATCAAACTTGTGAACAAATGGACCTAGTAGATATATACCGAGTATTCCACCCATGGACATCAGAATACACATTCTTCTCAGCTGCACATGGGTCATTCCCTAAAATAGATCATATACTGGTCCACAAAACATGCTTAAATAAATGCAAAGGAACTGAAATAATTCTGTGCATCTTATCTGATCATAGCGTAGTAAAACTGGAAATGAATGACAAAAAACCTACAATAACCACATAAACAAATGGAAATTAAATAATGCTCTCCTACATAATCAATGGGTCACAGAAGAAATTAAAGAAGAAATTAAACAATATCTAGAATTGAATGAAAATGCAAATTCAAATTACGGGAACCTGCGGGATACAATGAAAGCAGTCCTTAAAGGGAAATTTATAGCACTAAACTCTCACATCAGAAAAATGGAAAGAACACACATGAACAACCTAATGCTGCACCTGAAACTTCTAGAAAAAGAAGAGCAAGTCAAGTCCAAAACCCGAAGAAGGGAGGAAATTATTCAGATTAGAGAAGAAATTAATGCAATTGAAACTAAGAAAACAATACAAAGAATTAATGAATCAAAGAGTTGGTTATTTGAAAGAGTAAATAAAATTGACAAACCCCTAGCCAACCTTATCAAAAAGAGGAAAGAAAAAACACAGATTCAAGCAATAAGAAATGAAAAGGGTAAAATCACTACTGACCCTATGGAAATACAGAGGATCATCAACACCTGCTTCAAAAACCTTTACTCACACAGATTTGATAACACAGAAGAAATGGACACATTCCTAGAAACTTCTGAATTACCAAAGCTGAATCCAGAAGATGTAAACTACTAAATAACCCAATTTCAGCCAATGAAATGGAAAATGTAGTTAGGACCCTACCAACAAAGAAAAGCCTGGGCCCTGATGGATTCACCACTGAATTCTACAAGAAATTTAGGGAAGACTTAATGCCAACACTCCTCAAACTCTTCAATGAAATTGAAAGGGAAATAAGTCTCCCCAACTCATTCCTGGAAAAAAGTATTACCCTAATACCAAAACCAGAGAAAGACCCAACCAAAAAAGAAAATTACAGGCCAATCTCCCTAATGAACATAGACACAAAAATCCTCAATAAAATACTGGCAAATAGAATACAGAACGTTATCAGAAAGATTATGCATCATGATCAAGTGAGATTCATCCCAGGAATGTAGGGATGGTTCAACATACGCAAATCAATACATGTAATACACCATATCAACAGGGCCAAGGACAAGAACCACATGATCATCTCAATAGATGCAGAAAAAGCTTTTGACAAAATCCAGCACCCATTCATGATAAAAACCATACAGAAAATCAGAATACATGGTCTCTTCCTCAACCTGATAAAAGCCATATATCATAAACCAACAGCCAACATCTTACTGAATGGACAAAACCTGAAAACTTTCAACCTAAAATCAGGAATAAGATAAGGATGTCCATTATCACCACTCCTATTCAATATAGTTCTGGAAATATTAGCCAGAGCAATTAGACAAGAGAAGGAAATAAAGGAAATAAGGATAGGAAAGGAAGAAGTGAAATTATCATTATATGCAGATGATATGATACTTTACATTGAAGATCCCCAAAAATCCATTAGAAGACTTCTAGAAGTAATAACCAAATTCAGTAATGTAGCTGGATACAAGGTCAACACTCAAAAATCAGTAGCATTTCTGTACACAAACAACAAAGTCACTGACAGAGAAATAAGGGAAATCACACCCTTCACTATAGCATCTAAAAGAATGAAATACTTAGGAATCAATCTAACAAAGGAAGTAAAAGATCTATACAGTGAAAATTACATTACTCTAAAGAAGGAAATCGAAGACGATTTCAGAAAATGGAAAGATATTCCCTGTTCATGGATAGGAAGAACAAACATCGTAAAAATGGCCATTCACCCAAAATTATTATATAGATTTAATGCAACCTCAATCAAAATACCACTTGCCTACCTCACGGAGCTAGAGAAAGCATTCCTGAAATTCATCTGGAACCAGAAAAGACCTAGAATAGCAAAGGCAATTCTGGGCAACAAAGGGAAGGCAAGAGGCATCACAATCCCTGACTTGAAGCTATAGTACAAAGCTACTGTGATAAAATCAGCATGGTACTGGAATCAAACAGACCTGAAGATCAATGGAATAGATTAGAAGACACACCCACAACTACAAACACACTTAGCCACCTCATCTTTGACAAAGGGGCCAAACATGTACATTGGAAGAAAGATAGCCTCTTTAGCAAGCTGTGCTGGAAAAACTGGCTTTCTCTATGCCATAAACTAAAACTAGATCCATGTCTATCATCATGCACTAAAATAAAGTCAAAATGGATCAAAGATCTGAATATTAAACCAGAGACACTAAACTTACTAGAAGACAGACTAGGCAAAAATCTTGATGACATAGGAGTAGGCAGAGAGTTTATGAACAAAAATCAAATTGCATGGGAAACACTTCCCAGTATCAACAACTGGGATCTCATCTTGCTAAAATTTTTTTGCATGTTAAAGGAAATCTCCAACAGAGTAAAAAGAAAACCCACGAATTGGGAAAATATCTTAGCCAATTGTCCATCAGGCAAAGGATTTCTATCTAAAATGTATAAAGAATTAAAAGAAATCAGGCCCCGAAAATTCAAGGACCCAATCCAAAAAAGGGCACCTGAGATGAATACACACTTCTCAGAGAAAGAAATACAAATGGCAAATAAATACATGAAAAAATGTTCAACATCAATGGTCATTCGGGAAATGCAAATTAAAACAACACTGAGATTCCATCTTACTCTGGAAAGAATGGCCAAGATTAAAAAATCAACCAACAACAAATCCTGGATGGGCTGTGGAGAAAAAGGAACTCTTCTCCACTGTTGGTGGGAGTGCAGACTGGTGCAACCACTGTGGAAGTCAGTGTGGAGATTCCTCAAGAAGCTAGGATTAGAGATCCCATTCAACCCAGCTATCCCTCTTCTGGGCATTTTCCCAGAGGAATTGAAAACATCATACCACAGTGATATCTGTGCACCCATGTTTATAGCAGTCCGATTTGTAATAGCCAGATCTTGGAAACAACCCAAGTGCCCATCAATTAAAGACTGGATAAAAAGGATGTGGTATTTTTATACACTGGAGTACTACTCAGCTATTAAGAAAGATTGCATTGAGACTTTTATAAGTAAATGGTCACGACTTGAGACCATACTCATAAGTGAGATAAATCAAACCCACATGTGTAAATACCGAATTGTCTCCCTAGTGCAAGAAACGGAAAAGTATATATGATCCAAAATCTTAATAAATACTATGTAAGGGTAAAAAACATCTCGAAGAGCAAAAGTCATTGGGAAGGGAAAAGGGGGAAAGAGGGAAGGGAAAAAGAAAAGATATAAATCTGTATATGTGTATATGTAAGATAACTAAAGTGAACATACTGCTGAATGGATTAGTTATTTAGAGAGAACAATTGATACTCATATGATGAAATCAATTTTACATGTCTATATCTGTTAACGTAGACAATCATTTTGAAGATAACAATACACAATATTGCAACCATTGTCAAGTTTCCATCATCCTGTTTTATAAACCTGTAATGTTACTGTTGTGCATTTACTCTAGTCGTTCGTTTGTCTCTTTTGCTTTTTGTCTTTCCTATATGTGTCTTTTTTCTTTCTCTTAAATAAAAAAACTCGAAGAAAATTAGAAAAGGTGTAAGATATACTATATCATAATATAATAAATATATTGTTATAAGATTAATTGCATTAAGAAAAGGTATCTTTCAGAAAGAAACTCTGTTATATCTCTACTACCAAAACAGCAAAGTAACTGAAGTCAAGAGAAAGCAAACGTTTACTGTAAAGGGCAGACAGTAAATATTTCAAACTTTGTGGAATATACAGTCCCTATTCCACCCTATTAATGTAGTACAAACTAGTAGACAAAATGTAAATGAATGTGGCTGTGTTATCAATTTGAATATTATGTAATTTAATGTGTAACAAAATATTAATATTTTAAATTTTTTTCACAAGTTAAAAATATAAATGCCATCTTCAATTATGAACTATACCAAAAAACTGATGCAAGACAGATTTAACCTGTAGGCTACAGTTTGTTTGCCCCCATTGTAAGTGGTTGACTTTTGAAGACCTATTGCTGGTAACTGCCAATTAAAATTTTTCAGATGATTTTACAATCACTCAAATGTGGGTGATGCTTTATTGGCACCAGTCTATCTGCTTTCTGTTAATGATAATCTCAATGTCCAGCTGGAAAATTAACATGATGATCTTTGTATTTCTTCTAACCTTCCTCTGATCTGTCTTTTACCTCCTGCCCCCAAAGCTCTTGGATTTATTTTATTTACATACTTTTACCACCTTTCTATAACCCAGATGTCTTTATCAGATGTTCCATATTATGCATTATAGTCCAATCAATAGTATTGGCCTAGAGAGCCACTCTGCACTATAGAGAGTGAGAGAAGTTACACTTCACTTTGAAAGAGT
Organism: Dasyprocta punctata; assembly: GCA_004363535.1. Classification (NCBI taxonomy): domain Eukaryota; kingdom Metazoa; phylum Chordata; class Mammalia; order Rodentia; family Dasyproctidae; genus Dasyprocta; species Dasyprocta punctata. The sequence continues at coordinate 106,360 of RJWM01003552.1, read as the reverse complement.
CAATCAATTCACAGTGATCTGGCTTTCTTGATAAGAATGCCATTTAGAGTTCCTTGTTTCTCGTCCCTCCCCACTTTGGTCATTTGGTGCTCAGGCTAGCATGGATTATTAGAGCAATAATTCAGTGATGGAGCAGAGAAGATGACTTTCATGTTTATTTTACCAGAGAAACATAGACATAGTTTCTCCAAAATGAATTATTTGTTTTCTCTAAAATACTCCACTGGCTCTGCCTTGCAAAGGAAGGAGTATATGTGTTTATGTGTGTTTCCATAGGTGTGTGCATGCATGTGGGGAGAAGAGTATGCTGAAACATTTGTAAATGCTCTGAGCTTCCCCTCTCAGGTCAAGGTCAGAGTTTGACCTCTCCTGTTTTCCAATTGCATGTTTAGAATCCCTGGGAATGTATCTTCCTGATTCGTTTCTAAGACTAAATTTATTGAATGTCTACTGTGTACTTGAGGGAAATTGGGGATCCATCAGTAATCAAAATCAACAAAGATCCCTTCCCTTGTTGTTGTTTACATTCTAGTAGACAGACAGAGTAAGCAATGCACATAATCATCAAGTAATTTAGGTGGTATGGTTAAAAGTGATAGACAAGAAATAAAAAATAAGGCAAAATAAAGGGATCAGAAGTTTTGGGGTTGGGGATTTTTAATTTTAAATAAGGTAGTCAGATTAGGCTCATGTGAATGTTACATTTGAACACAGATGTCAAGGAGGTAAAGGAGATTGCCATTTGATTTCTTAGTGAAAAACATTCAGGCAAAATGAACAGATAGTACAAAAGCCCTGTGGTGGCAATATGGTTGCCCTTTGTGAAGCATTCCTGAAAAGTTTAACCTAAAGCATTTATCTCACATAAAATCACTAACACCCTCTCCCAAATAAAATAACTGAAGCTGGTTCTTTGGCTACCACCTTTAATTCATTGTGCAATGGGGTAACACCATGGGAAAGGTTTCTGGGTTCAAGCCTCATTGGTTCCCTAGCATTCCCACTCTTATTCTGAGATTACAGGTAACATAGGGAAGAAGTTAAGATCTGATAATCAGACAGTTAAAGGGTTAAATCCTAATTATGCTTACTAAAAGTCAGGTGACTTTTGCTTCAGTTACCATAACTGAAAAAAGAAAAACAAAACAGAATACCTGAATCAGGAATTTTTATTAAGATTCACTATATTAAGTAGAATGGTACATGTAAAACATTTGTCACAGGGTCCGACACATTTTACCTTTATTATTAGGTATTATTGTATGTTTGTACTTTCTACCTTGAAAAAAACCTGCTGTTTTGTGCAAAACTTAATAAAAGGAAATTCATTGTCCAAGATTTTGGTCTTGCATTTGTACAATTAAATTCATCTTAACTGGAATAAAATATTTATATGGGACAGACTGGGTGTCCATACCCCTACTAATGGATTTATAGATAAATATGCCCATGATAGTTCCACATACAAAGTTTATCAGAGAAACAAAGGGTAATAGAAACACTATTATTCTCTTGAATGCAATAGCTTACTATTTGAATTAACATACACTCAAGGGAAAAAATGACAATTAAACCACTTCTCTGGCTTAAAAAGAAAAAAAAAACTTTATAAAAATTATCTGTTTTGTCATTTTATAGAATTTTAAATTTATATGATGAAAATCTCTTTTAGAGAAAATTACCCAAGTTAGGAATCTTGCTATGTATATAGAAAAAAGATGAGACCTACAAAAGCTGTGCAAGTAATTGCCATAAAGTTTAATGAGAATTTGTTCTAATATGGGAAAAACCAAAGAAAAAGAAATATCTACCATAGTGGCAGCAACAGAAGGAGGGAGAAAAACCTACCATGTTTTATATATAAATGTGACAATTTGAACTAATGGGCATAAGAAAGGGAAGAAATAATTACAACCCCATGCCTTAGAGAAAGTTATTTAATTAAGCAAATGATAACAAACCTCCAGTCAGAGAATAGTCTCACATTGTTAGCAATTTATACTGAGAGAAGAAAGAAGTCAGAGTAATCGCAAGACTGAGATAAATTAGTGTTTTCATTTCTAGTGAGCTTCCCCATGCACATTAGTGTCAGCATCGGTAGACTTGGTTCTCTGTGTACTTTTTAAAATGGATCGATTGAGGAGAGAAAAAACATTTTATTCTCATCTCACATTCAACAGGCTAATTGTATTATATGAACAGAAACAAATAACCTTCCTCTGAAAGCTGAAATCTTCCCAAACAAAAACTATGTTCCTTGATGCACACAGCTGACATATTCAAAATGACTTCTCACGAAGCTGGAGCATTTCCACCATGCTGGGAAGGAGGAGTTAAGCAACGAGGTCATTGGAAGAAGACAGACTGGGCAGACAGAATTTGCCACTTGGCCACTATCTGATTTTAGCAATTTATTTAAATTTCTGATTCTCTTTTTCCTCACTTGTGAGATGGCTGAGAATGATGTTGTCTTTCAATTGCAACCTCCCAGGGGTGACTTGGAAAGTTTATCCTTAGGACCTCCGTCATTTCCATCAACCATGCCTCTTCAAAGTCACCACAGTTAAAAATAAACTTAAGTGAAACTAGTACAATTGACTTGAAACCAGCTCGAAGATAGGTCATTAAACTCTTCTTTATTTGCTCCATACAGCTGGAATGATACGAAATCACTGACTTTAAGACTTTCCCATGAAATGAATCTTAGTTAAGACACTTTGGATGTAAGTTACAGAAGTCCACTTGAGACATGTAAACAAAGATTTTGGGTATTTTTTTTTTAGGATACTAGTATATCTACTGGAGTTCAGGAAAAACGAACAATGGGGAAAGGAATAACATCAGCAACTCAGCCATGTCACCCAGAGTTCCTCCATCTGCCCCTCTTTACAAGTGTGTTACTAAATCTGATGTTTTAAAATCAAAAGATGATTCTAGGATGCAAACCTTGGTATATAAACATGAAAAGAAGTCAATTTCCTTGGATTGAACAGTTTTGATCAATTCTAGACACAGTAACATAAACTTTAAATAGTTAACTCAAATGTCTTCTACACAGAGTGATATGCTGCTCAGCAGGACTACTGGGACACTGACACACAGCAGGGACATTTTGCCCATTTTAGGTTCCCTCGATCAGGGCTAGCATTTCCTCTGCCCATGGGTTAAAACTGGGAAATGCATTGACTTTGATAGTGTTTCTTGGGTAACATACAGCCTATGGTTACTTTAAATCTCAAACACAAGTCTTCAACCAGAAGGTTCAATCCCACATAATAATGAACCCTTCCATCTTCATTTGGATGTTCTTGTTCACCTGCCGTACAACAAAATAGAAGACAGTACCTCTTTGGCTTTCTGTAGCAGGTAAGGATTTGCTCCGACACTCTTAGCCCCTTGTTGAGATTGAGAGGTTTAAGAGTCGTTTATTCTTAGAAGCTCTGCGTGAAGCCTTACAGCCTCATTTGGGATCTAATCTCGTGGTTGATACTATTGATTTCATGAATCCCTTGGTTAGCTAAGAGAATAGAACCACCTTCATCTCTGGAGGATTGCCTTGGTAATTATATTGGCCTTGTAGGATGTGTCTAGGAATCTCACCCCACCACCCAAGATGCTTTCTTGCTTCAGGCAGGGCAGATTCTGAGATGCTATTCATGCCTCAGAGTTCCTCAAAACTTCAAGCCCAGGTTAGGCTGCACCTGAAGCCATTTTTGCTTAACCTCTCCTCTTCCCTTCCTTATCTTGCTTTCTCAATTCCTTTGCAGGCTTTTCCTGGAAGCAGTCTCAATAGATTGCTTGTACAGAAATCCTATCTCAGCCTATATTTCTAGGGAACCCAATTTCAGAGTGTTACATGCTGTACCTTGATTCCTTAGTGAAAATTTTCAGTTAACACATTGTTACACCAGAAGCTGATTATCATATATTGTCTTAGTCTTCCAAGTGAAAAATACGAAGCCCATCTCTTTGATAAAGTATTACTTTGGCTCAGAGAAGAAACCTTCAATACTAGATTCTCTCTGTTTTCTCTGTTGTCTCTGATTGCTTTCTACCAAAAAAGAGAGAGATAAATATGACTTTTTTCTTCCTGCTTTAAATCACAAATGTGGCTGTCCTACACCTAACCAGTATTTTACAGCAAATCAGAAAGGAGGATGATCTGTCAGCTCCAAAAGGAAAATAAAACCAAGATGCACAAGCAGAAAAAAATCAATTTTCTCTAGGTCATTCACCTGCATCATTTCTTCAGAAGAGAAACAAAGCAAAAAAAAATCATTTTTTCATATAAGCTTCCCCAAAAAGAAGCAAAAGGGAAAAGATGAACTCAGAGTTTTCTATGCTTAAATAAAACTTTCTTGCAAGTAAATAATGTGCATTAAAAGGTCACTCTTGATTCTTTTCTCTCAGTCCTGACATGGAAGAGTGTTTGATTGCTGGGAAAATGTCTTCCTGTGAATCCTAGATGGAAAAAGGCATTATTAATCTAGACAGTGCAGAGAGGTGAAGGCAGGCTTAAATATCGCCCACCACCAAACCAGAAGAAAATAAAAGGTAAGAAAGTTCTCAATCATGCTCCTGATCAGAGGTCAAAAATCTTTTTCTAAAAAAAACTTTTTTCTATAGAACACCAGTCAGGAAATATTTTTGGGTTTGCAGGCATATAGTCTCTGTCATAGCTACTTAATTCTGCCATTGTAGCTTAACAAGAGCAATGTGTAAAAGAATGGGTATGGCTATGTTCCAGTAAAATGTTTACATATAGAAATACAACTTTGAATTTTTGTGTAATTCACCTATATCTGAAAATCACCTTCTTTTGATATATATGCACTTACTAATTATTTCCATATGGGGCTATGACTTTATTTTAGCCAAAATCTTCCAAATACAGTTTTAATAGCCTTTTTTTTGGTACTTGCATTGAAGTTTCCAGTTCAGTTTAGTCTTAGGTACAATGAGAATTTGAAATTATTTGCAAGGTGCAGAATGTTTCTAGTTTTTAAAACTCCCTAATGCTTTAGCTGTACCTCTATAATTTTTGATAACAATGCTCAAGCAACTTGCCTTTACAATAATTTTTCCAAAGTACCCTACTCAGTTTTTTAAAACACCGATTTTCTCCCTTATTAGATCATGTAATTGCTATGACAAAGAAAAGTGGCATAAACAGATGCAAAGCAAAATGAATGAATTCTTAATGATAACAGAACCATCGACCAGGCATAGATGTTCCATGGTTGGTGGGAATCTGTGGCCACCTCATATAGAAGAAACTTGGCTTCAGTTAACCTAGCAGGCAGTTGAGTGGAGTGTGCTGCTTTGTGACTATACTTCTTCAAGCTGCACATGGGAAGGGAAGATAGATTTACATCTTTTTATTTGAAGAAATTGATTAGTGAGATCGTATTCCCCAGTGTTTCAAGTAAGAGCATGCCTAGTTCCCCTGAAAAGAAATATAGCTGTCATTTTCCTCAACAAAGCTGAAAGAACTATTTAAATGTGTTAGTCCATGATCTAGGCAATGCATACTGAATCTTCCCAGGAGGGATCAGTCATGGGTATGCTCTGCTTGGGATAGCAGTGGGAGTGAGCTTTATGGATGGAAATTAGTACAGCTGTTAAAGGAATGTTACTCTGATTAGAGAATAATCATCATAAAGACATAGTCAAAATATAACTGAATGGGCCAAAGGGGAATTAGGGGAGAAGTGAAACAAGAGTATTTCCAAGAAGAGAATTGTCCTGCTTTGTAAAATAAATGCATTATCTCTTCAGTAGTTAAAATCCAATGTTTTCATACTCTCTAATGAACATGGTCTGAATGAAAAACTAATTCATATGTTTGAGTTCTTTGTAAATATCTTCCTAGATCTCTCCAGTAGAATAAGAACTTCCTCTATGATTAATATTCAGTCCACTCCAATGACAAAGAAGTTTAAGTGGCTTTTAGCCTCCATTCTATTACATGTCAAATATTCCTGCTGAAATTTAACATCTATCTGATGGGTACCATGTGGTTCATACCTGAAAGGATCATTTTATTCCACATTATCCTTAATAATATATAAACTGAAACATCTGACAAGAAAATGACCAACACTGAGCACTCAAACTTCTAATTGGGGTCTTAAATATGATTTGATCTTTTGAGAAATTCTTTGAATTTTCAATTATATCTTTGGTCTGTATCTGTTGTCATTCTTTAGATAAATGCATATTATAATATCTATGGATCACACTAAAACCTATGACTCCTTTAGAACCAGCTGAATGTGGGGAAAGAAGAGGGAAAAATGTTCATACTTGATCTTATGTCATCTTAAGCAATTTGTATGCTCTTTGAGTTTCAATGATATTTAAACTACTTCCTGAAATGTGCAAAGGTCTTTACAATGTTTTCCTGCTGCTCTACTCTCTCCTTGAGTTCCTCTGACTAAAGTAGTGGTGGTGAACCTACAGCACCTGTGCCACAGTGGGCTATTTGTATCACTGAAAGTTCTGAAAGGTTCATCGTCACTGGACTAGAGAATATGCCTTGTTTCTTCCGTAGACCCTAGGCATCTGTGATGTAACTTCTTTTATCTCACCCAGTCTCCTATGCTGCGATATCAAAGAGGTCCCACAACACCCCCAAAATGGCTTGCTCTTTCTCTCTTCTGAACCCAAACAATCCGACTTGCATATGTTATGTCAAAAACTAGAAACTTGGCCATTCAAATACAGAAATACTCTGTTGGCGCTGAAAACAATGCAGTTTCTTAGCCCTTCTATCTCCTTTCTCATTTCTTAGACAGTAGTCTGACTTCAGTCTTTTGCTTCTTGCTCAGGCAAGAATCAGACACCAGAATTCATATCTTCTAAAAGCAGAAACACAATTCACACTCTATTAGTGCCTCCCTTCATGGCCTCCTGACTAACATGAAATTAGAATGTAGTCCATTCCCACCTCATTTCTGAAGGGACTAAAAGCCCTCAAAACTGTAGCAGTTCTCTCCAAAGAAATTATTTCAGCAATCTCCTTTACAAAATCCTCTCTGCTGCCTTTTTATATCCTTGATATGGTGAAAGGGTCCAGGAATGAGATCTTGGGGAAAAAAAGGACTCATTTCCTTAAAAATCACTTATGTTGATTTGGCTGACTCACTTCAGACTCTCATGTATCATAATTTCTTGTCTGGCCTGAAACTTGAATCTTAACGTAGTTATGCATACAAAATTCCATCATCCACAGACAATCACTGAAAACATCTGAATGTATATCCCTTTACATTTTAAAGTATATTTTTCTTAACTACAATGAGATTATATTGTAACTCAGTTTTTTAAATTAACAATGCATTTTGAACATCTTTTTCCACCGATAAATCTCCATATAGACATTGTTAACAGTTAAAAATTACTCCACTGCATAGACTGTACCATTATTTATTCAATGACTCAGACTGTTTTTTCTTTCTATTGTGATAAATGACCCTATGAATGACATCTATATATATTTCAGTACGTTCAATTATTTAAGCAATATTTATGGATCACCTATTATAAAAAGAGGACTACTACTCTCTCCAGTTATATTTCTAGATGTGGAATAGCAGAGTTTATATGTATGCATATTTTAATGGGTTTGGTGTACACTTCTAAATTGTTGTGAAAATACATGTGAGTATGAGAGTGAGTTTTTCTGTTTTGGAAACTTCCTCCCTATTTTGGAGAGTTCATGAAATGTAATTAGCATGAGTCATAGATGTATTTAACTTCAAAATTATTGGCACTGTTTTCTCTTACTCTAAATTAATTCTAGGCCCACAGAAAAGTTGCAGAAATGCTAAAAACAGGCTCTTTACTTCACCCATTTTTCCTAATGTTTACAACTTACCTAACCAAAGCACAATTATCAGAAACAGGAAATTGACGTTAGAACATTATTGTAGAACATTATTAGCTAAACAGCAGAATGTATTTAGTTTCACCAGCTTTCTTCGTAATGTTTTTATTTCCTATCTCAGTATCTTATACAAGATCCTACTTTGTGTATGGTTATTATCTCTTCTTGATTTCTTCCATCTATAACAGCATCTCCATAATTCACAACCTTCACTGTTTACAAAGTGCTGATTGGTTATTTTCTAGAATTTCCTTCAGTTGGAGTTTGATGTTTCTAATAATATTAGTGGAATTATGCATTTTTGAAAGAATGTATCATATCAAGGGGCTCATGTTGGTGATTTTTGCCATAATAACAGGGAAATGCAATTTTAATGCTACAGAAGAAAGTGTAAATGTCATGCATAGAGTATCAACTATATACTAAGCACAATGACTTTGTTTATTTTATAATCTTCCTAAAGATTATGTAAAGTAAGTCACATAATCTTCACCTCATCCAGTCTCTTAAAAATTAGGTAGCTTACTCAAGGTTAAAAAAGATTTGTCTTATTCCAAAACCAGGACTTTTTGCAGCATAAGATAAGCATTTCTCTGATACGGGAAATTGTTAAAGCAAACTCAAGCACATGTATCTGTGACTTGCTTCTCTTTTTGAGTTGGATTTTAAAATTTAATTTCCTCAAGGTAGAAGTCTTTAGAGTCACATTCTCAGATACAGTCTTGTGCTATGCATTAACAAATTCAAAGATTTAGTACTTAAAATTTATGAAAAATTACTTCATCTTATATAAAAATCACAATATCCTTGACCTTTATTTTTTAAGATCCATGATGTAAGATTGACGGGGGGGGGCGGGGTGGAGATTGTAATACAGAATCCAAAAGACAAGTGCAAAATAATATTCTAAATTGAAAAGTGTGAGATGTCATTGTTTTTTGTTAAGTCATATGTAAATAATGCTTGCATCAAACTGAATGGCTGAATGTCAATGATTTATGTCTCTGTTCAGTTAGTTTGCTATCCAGGAGCAAACACACAAAGCATAATAACTGCATAACACTAACCTTTCTCAGAAATTAATGTCCATGCGTTGTGAACATTCTTGTAGTACCATAAAGGACTAACAATTCATATAATAATCGAATATGAGATAAGAAAACAAGAAGTTGAACCTCTGAAGAAAAATAGAATGAGATATTGCAATGCATGGAAAGTGTTTAGCATAGTACCTGATACACGGTGAACACTCAATAAATTTTAGCTCTTTCTTGCTGCTGCTGAAACTGTCTAAGATGTCACTGTTGTTTAACCTGGGGAAGAGAATATGTGACTGGCTCATCCCCTGTTCTGTGAAACAGAAAATCAGACCGCTATAAATTTAGACAAGAAGGTGGCTGGTCTCTGGCCAGTTTGGCAGCTGTTTATCTTCTGTAAGTGTTTTTGTGATATTCTATTACCATATAATCTAAAAGCACCATTATGAACCCATTTGAGACTAAGGCTGGGAGCTAAATCAAGGCATTGTGGCAAGGAGTCAGTTAACACAATTCAACCACTCTTGCACTTACTTCCCTTTGTTGTTCTATCTGAGAAAGTGGCTTTAGTATATAGATAATCATGCCAGCCCTGGATGTAGGGCAGATTTCTCAACCTTAGCACTATTTTTATGTGGAACCTGATATTTTTGTTGCAGGGAGCTGTGCATTGTAAGATATTTAGAAGCATCTTCAACATCTATTCCCTAGTTTCCATTAGCACCCCGACTCCAGTTGTGACAACCAAAAATATCGTCACACATTTCCAGGCATCTCCTGGGAATGAAAGGAGGCAAGGAAACTCATTGAGGGCCACGCTAAAAGGTAATGAATAATTACATACTCAAAATAAGTGATGGTGGATTCAAACTGGAACTATTTGGGGGATGAAAACAGTATTTATTGAGTAACAATAAGGTAACAACAGGTGTTACCTCATGAAGTTTATGTAATTTTCATATAAGATCCATGAAATGACTTTTGTTCTCCATTCAAGAATGGAAAAAACAGATTTTCATAAGAATCGGGTGATTTGCCCAATCTCTCACATAACTATTCTACAGTGGAATGGAGACTTCACAACAAAGTCCATAGTTGTCCTGTTATATCCTCAATTCAAACAGAAGGTCCAGTCCAGCACAGTTTCTTCTGCCTGGGAAGAAAATTATATTTATCAAGTACAAATTAATAGTAAATTATTGTACTGGGAGCTAAAGCCACCTGAAGCTATGGCTGGGACTTAAATTGTATTTCTTCCTCAGCAGTTAACTTCCTGTTTAATTTTGTCAATAAGAGGCATTAAAGAAATATTGATAGGCAGTAGGAGATGAGAAGAATTTCCTTCTTCTAGTACACCAGCTGTTCTTGTCTCAAAGTCTGATCCAGAAATAGTTACCTTTGAGTCTAGTAACAGAAGAAACCAACACCAAGTTCAGTACACTACATTATCTCAAGGGACCAGCCAGTCACCTGGCGGTAGGTTAATTGCACCAGATCTTCTGTCACTGACACAGAAGTGTTTTCTGTTCACATGAGTAGGCATGTTTTACAGATATTGATTGAGTTTCTCTGCCAATAATGTTTCTGTCATCACTACATTCTATGAATACACAGAATACTTTATTTACCATGCTGTACATTCTATGAATACACAGAATACTTTATTTACCATGATGATGTCCCGCAAAATCATTGCTTCTGATCCAACACGTAATTCAGAGGAAAAATAATAAGTGGCAATGAGTGCATTTTCATGAAATTCACCGATCTCAATTACAACCTCATCATCTAAAAGCATCACCTAATAGAAGAAAGGAAGCCTAAGGGTTTACTTATAGTTAGAAGACAAGATGAAAGTTGGCTCTATCTCACAAAAGGTAGAAAATGTTTTGAATTAACAAATGATATCTAACTCTCATCCGCAAAGAGTCATGGGCTCAGAAATTAAGAGATGGGAATGAGACTGGCTCCTTTTACTATTATAACTAATATCCTACTCACAGAATTTTTGCTTTTAGTCCCATTACTTATGTTCTGCTGCTTTGGAGACACAATCATAGAATTGTTGAATTGGAAGTTGAGACTAGTACCTACTATTTTGAATTCCTAATATTCCTGAGTTTGAAAGCAAAGAAGGTGAAAAGTATTGTGCTGGTTGAGGTAATTGAGATAGATTACCAAAAGGAGAATGAGTTGTTGATATCTAGTAAGGTCAGGGTAGACTATATCTGAAATCTAAAGGATGCTCTGGGGATTATTCTGTTGTTTTCCATGCCTAAGCTAAATGTCATTTATAATCCCCCCAAAATAAACAACAACAGGCTCCAGAGGTTCTGAACTCCTCGCAGCCAGACGCAAGGTCCAGGTGGTGCCACACTCCGTGGTGTGCTCCACCTAGCTGCCTGGGTCCCAGAGGTTCCGACCCCCACCCAGTAAGGTGGAGGCTCCAGCAACACACTCCGAGAGTACATCCTCACTAGCTACGCAGAGGATCGAGTTCTACACAGTCCAGCGCTTCAGCGCAATCCATCAGGGGAATGCCCAGCCAGCCTTGCAGGACACAGAGGTACTAAGTCCAGCCCAGCCCAGAGCCCCAGAGCTGCTCATCAGGGAGTGGCCAGTGTAGCTCCAGGGCCTTAGAGAACTTGAGTCTGCCCATCAGAGCACAAAGCACGAGCTCCATTGTTCAAGGGTGCAGCCTTGCAGCAGGTCCTAGACATTTTGAGCCCAGACAACCAGGAGCAAGGCCATGGCACTATATGCCTGGGACTCGCCCGGGGTTGCCTCGTGCTCCAGAGGCTCTGAACTCCTCGCAGCCAGACAAAAGGTCTGGGTGGTGCCACACTTTGGGGGGTTCTCTGTCTAGTCGCTCGGTTCCCAGAGATCCCAAACTCCACCCAGCCAGGCTCAAGGTCCAGTGACACACCCCAGGGCTGCGTCTCTGCTAGCCACCTGGGTCATGGGGTTCTGAAGGTTACACAGCCAGGGTCTAGACCCTGGAAACAAGCTCTAGGGATGTGACCCTGCTAGCTACAGGGAGGATACAAAATTTGTCCAGCCCAGCATCCCAGAGTAACCCAACAAGGTACATCAGAGGAACATGCAGCCAGCCTCACAGACCACAGAACTCAAGGGTCCAGTGCTATAATCTGGGGGTATGCCCCGGCGAGCCATGGGGATATTTGAAGATTGAAGGTCTACCCAGCACAGTGTTCCATTGCAATCCATCAGGAGGCTGCCTGACCAGCCACACAGGTCCCAGAAGAAAATGACAAGACGAAAGACCAAGAGACAGTCTTAATCCCCCAGCCCACTGAGAACAAACCCAAGAGACACTGAAATGGAAGACGCAGGGAGTCACAAAACTTAACTTTCTGAAATAATAGCAAATGAAGTAAAGAAACAACTCCATGAAGCTATAGAAAAACAAATCAGAAATAATTTCTCAGCTAAAAATTGAAATGACAATCATTATGAAAGAAATGCTGTGTGTATCTAAATAAGATAAAAAAATAGGAGAACATAAGAAAATGATGGAAACTTTGAATGAACAACATAAGACACACATAGAATGCATGAAACAGCTTCAAAGGGAAATTCAGGAAATGAAAAACTCCATGGAAAGTTGGCAAAACCGCATGAATGAAGCTGAATATACAATCTCAGACCTTGAAGACAGTATGGAAGCTTATGATCATGAAAGAAAAGATCTCTTAAAAATAACAATGAACCAAGAAACAATAATTCAACAGCTGCAAGATGATGCCAAGAGAAATAACACAAGATTAATAGGTATAAATGAAAAAGCAGGGGTCAATACTAATGACCTGTGAAGACTATTTGCAGAAATAATAGCAGAAAATTTTCCAAACATTGGAAAAGAATCTGATATACAGGTAAGTGAGGCATACAGAACCCCAATTAACCACAACCAAAATAAATCTTCACCCAGACATACAATAATTAGGGTATCAGAAATACAGCACAAGAACAAAATACTAAAAGCTGTCAGAGAAAAGAAACAGATCACCTATGAAGGAAAGTCTATCAGAATCACAGCAGACTTCTCAACACAAACATCTAAGTCAAGAAGAGCTTGGAGTGAAGTATTTCAAATCCTGAAAGAAAACAACTTTCAACCCAGATTGATGATCCTGCAAAACAATCTTTAAAAATTGATGGAGAAATAAGATACTTCCATAACAAAGAAGAACTGAAGAAATTTATGGTGACCAAGCCAAAACTACAAAGAGTACTGAAAGACACTCTAGAAAGAGACAAAGATAGCTCCAATCTTAAGAGCAACAACAAAAGGAAAACACTAAGCAGGGCAAATAAACAGAAAATGTAGAAAATCAACAACAGAAAGATATCATGACAGGGATAAGTCAGTGCATATCAGTCATATCAATCAATGTAAATGGTCTCAGCTCACCAATAAAAAAAACAAACTGTTAGAGTGGGTTAAGAAACAAAACCCAACAATATGTTGTGTACAAGAAACACATTTAACTCAAAAGGAAACTCACACACTAAAAATCAAAGGATGGAAAGCAATACTCCATACAATAGAAACCTAGAAAAAAGCAATATGAACTTCAAACTGGAAATGATCAAAAGAGATGAAGAAGGCCACTACATACTTGGTAGGGGAAAACTTCAAGAGGAAAAGATTACAATCATAAATATATATGCACTGAATATGGGAGCACCCAACTATGTAAGACAATTCTTAATAGACATGAAAAACTAAATAAACAATAATACAGTTATAACAGGGGACCTTAACACCCCATTGTCACAGAGAGACAAATCATCCAAACAAAAAATCAGCAAAGAAATAAAAGAACTGAATAAAACTTGTGAAAAAATGGACCTAGGAGATGTATACCGAGTTTTCCACCCATCAACAACACAATACACATTCTTCTCAGAGGCACATGGGTCATTCTCTAAAATAGATCATTTATTGGTCCACAAAACATGCTTAAGTAAATGCAAAGGAGCTGAAATAATTCCATGCATATTATCTGACAATAATGCAGTAAAAGTGGAAATGAATGACAAAAAACCCCACAAGAACCAAAAAAACAGGTGGAAATTAAATAATATTCTCCTAAACAATCAATGGGTCACAGAAGAAATTAAACAATATCTAAAATTGAATGAATATGCAAATACAAATTACCGGAACCTGTGGGACACAATGAAAGCAGTCCTCAGAGGGAAATTTATAGCACTAAACTCCCACAACAGAAAAATGGAAAGAATACACATAAACAACCTAAGACTGTACCTCACACTTCTAGAAAAAGAAGAGCAAGTCAAGTCCAAAGCCCAAAGAAGGGAGGAAATTACCAAGATCAGAGCAGAAATTAAACCAATTGAAACTAAGAAAACAATGCAAATAATTAATGAATCGAAGAGTTGGTTCTTTGAAAGAGTAAACAAAATTGACAAATCCCTAGCCAACCTTATCAAAAAGAGGAAAGAAAAAACACAGATTCATGCAATAAGAAATGAAAAGGTTGAAATCACTACAGACCTGGTGGAAATACAGAAGATCATCAACACCTACTCCGAAAACCTTTGCTCACATAAATGCCATAACACAGACGAAATGGACAGATTCCTAGAAACCTATGAATTACCAAAGCTGAATCAAGAAGATGTAAAACTGCTGAATAACCCAATTTCAGCTAATGAAATTGAAAATGTAATTAGAACCTTATCAGCAAAGAAAAGCCCAGGTCCTGATGGATTCACTGCTGAATTCTACAAGAAATTTAGGGAAGACTTAATGCCAACACTCCTCAAACTCTTCAATGAAACTGAAAGGGAAGCAAGTCTCCCTAACTCATTCCTGGAAACAAGTATTACCCTAATACAAAACACAGAGAAAGACCCAACCAAAAAAGAAAATTACAGGCCAAACTCCCTAATGAACATAGATGCAAAAATCCTCAATAAAATACTGGCAAATAGAATACAACAAGTTATCAGAAAGATTATACACCATGATCAAGTGGGATTCATTCCAGGAATGCAGGGATGGTTCAACATATGCAAATCAATAAATGTAATACACTGTATCAATAGGGCCAAGAACAAGAACCACATGATCATTTCAATAGATGCAGAAAAAGCTTTTGAAAAAATCCAACACCAATTCATGATTAAAACCCTACAGAAAATTAGAATAGATGGTCTCTACCTCAACCTGATAAAAGCCATATATACTAAACCAATAGACAACATCTTAGTAAATGGAGAAAAACTAAAATCTTTCAACCTAAAATCAGGAACAAGACAAGGATGTCCATTATCACCACTCCTATTCAATATAGTTCTGGAAATATTAGCCAGAGCAATTAGACAAGAGAAAGAAATAAAAGGAATAAGAATAGGAAAGGAAGAAGTGAAATTATCATTATTTGCAGACGATATGATACTCTACATAGGAGACCCCCAAAAATCCATTAAAA
>RJWM01003552.1:0-90850 GCA_004363535.1 Dasyprocta punctata | reverse complement strand
CACAACAAATTCACTGACAGAGAAATAAGGGGAACCACACCCTTCAATATAACATCCAAAAAAATCAAATCCTTAGGAATCAATCTAACAAAGGAAGTAAAAGATCTATACGGTGAAAATTGCATTACTCTGAAAAAGGAAATCGAAGAGGATTTCAGAAAATGGAAAGATATTCCCTGTTCATGGATAGGAAGAATAAACATTATGAAAATGGCCATTCTCCCAAAATTGTTATCCAGATTTAATGTAAACCCAATCAAAATACTACTTGCCTACCTGACAGACCTAGAGAAATCAATCCTGAAATTCAGCTGAAAACAGAAGAGACCTAGAATAGCAAAGGCAATTCTGGGCCACAAAGGGAAGGCAGGAGGCATCACAATTCCTGACTTGAAACTATACTACAAAGCTACTGTGATAAAATCAGCATGGTACTGGAATCCCAACAGACCTGAACATCAATGGAATAGATTAGAAGACACACCCACAACTGCAAGCACACTCATCCACCTCATCTTTGACAAAGGGGCCAAACATGTACATTGGAAGAAAGATAGCCTCTTTAACAAGTGGTGCTGGAAAAACTGGCTTTCTATATGCTGTAAACTAAAACTAGATTCATGTCTATAACCATGCACTAAAATAAAGTCAAAATGGATCAACGATCTGAATATTAAAACAGAGACACTAAACTTGTTAGAAGACAAAGTAGGTAAAAATCTTGATGACATAGGAGTAGGCAGAGAGTTCATGAACAAAAATCAAATTGCATGGGAAACACTTCCCAGAATCAACAACTGGGATCTCATCTTACTAAGAAGTTTTTGCATGTCAAAGGAAATCTCCAACAGAGTGAAAAGAAAACCCACGAACTGGAAAAATATCTTAGCCAATTGTGCATCAGACAAAGGACTTCTACCTAAAACACATAAAGTATCAAAAAAAATCAGGCCCCTAAAATTCAAGGACCCAAGCCAAAAACGGGCATCTGAGATGAATGCACACTTCTCAGAGAAAGAAATACAAATGGCAAATAAGTATATGAAACAATGTTCAACATCAATGGTCTTTCAGCAAATGCAAATTAAAACAACACTGAGATTCCATCTCACTCCAGAAAGAATGGCCAAGATTAAAAAATCAAGCAACAAAAAACGCTGGAGGGGCTGTGGGGAAAAAGAATCTCTTCTCCACTGTTGGTGGGAGTGTAGACTGGTGCAACAACTGTGGAAATCAGTGTGGAGATTCCTCAAGAAGCTAGGATTATAGATCTCATTCAAACCAGCTATCCCACTTCTGGGCATTTTCCCACAAGAATTGAAAACATCATACCACAGTGATATCTGTGCACCCATGTTTATAGCAGCCCGATTTGTAACAGCCAGATCTTGGAAACAACCCAAGTGCCCATCAACTAAAGACTGGATAAAAAAGATGTGGTATTTTACACAATGGAGTACTACTCAGCTATTAAGAAAGATTTCATTTAGACTTTCATAAGTAAATGGACACGACTTGAGACCATACTCGTAAGTGAGATAAACCAAACCCACATGTGTAAATACCGTATTGTCTCCCTAGTGTAAGAAACAGAAAAAGTATATATGATCCAAAATCTACAATAAATACTGTGTAAGGGTAAAAAAACTGCTCAGAGAGCAAAAGTAATTGGGAAAGGGAAAAGGAGGAAAGAAGAAGGGAAAAGGAAAAAGACATAAATCTGTATATATGTATATGTAAGATAACTAAAACGAACATACTGCTGAATGTGTTAGTTATTGAAAAAGAACGGTTAATACTCATGTGATTACATCAATTTTACATGTCCATATCTGTTAATGTAAACAACCGTGTTGAAGGTAACGATACACAATATTGCAACCATTGCGAAGTTCCTATCATCTTGTTTTGTAAACCTGTAATTTTACTGTTGTGGATTTGCTATTGTCATTTGTTTGTCTCTTTTGCTTTTTGTCTTTCTTATTTGTGTCTTTTTTCTCTTAGATTAAAAATAAATAAAATAAACAGCAGCTAAAAGAAACCCAGAGAGAACCATCCAATCAGGTAAAATAATAGTAACTGGTTGGCTCAGGGAAATAAGAATCTGTAATTGGTATTGAAAAAGAAAATTTGGAAATGTCAGTAATGGCACTATAAACAGTTACAGGTGTTCAGCTTTAGAAATGAAATCTTCAATTATATTTTCCTCCTTGTCACCCACTTCTGTATATATGTGCATGTGTGTGTGCACGTGTGTAATTTTATGTTTTTCTCTTATTTTATACAAGCATTCATGGTAGAAATTGATGTTAAAATGTAATCTTTTCTTTTTGCTTTAACGTATTTTAGACTCAGAAATTGCAGGAGTTATACTTTAGTTTTAGTCTTTAGCTTACAGAATATTTCAGGTATATTTTGTGAAAAAAAACTAAAGGAGTAATAAAATTTCTCAGTAAAAGAAAGAGTAAAGTAGCTGTCAATTAGAGATGGCAATCACGATAGCTTGAACTTTGTCTTTTCCTCTTTTGAAAAGAAGAGGGGAACATTTTTGTTTGCACAAAGGATGCTTGTGCATTATTAGGCAGAATAATATATTTGTTGCTTTAGTTTAATGTAATTCATATGTAAAAGTGTAGGCCCTGATATTGAGGTGTCACAGGTCTGGACTCTGTCAGTTATTAGGCCATTGAAAACTCAAATCTACCCTTCCACACTCTGCTTTGAGACTAAAATTCAGCCCAGTACAGTATCTTTTGCTGTCTGGCTTAGGAATTTTTGATAATAGGAGGGGTTAGACGGAGATTAAAAACCTGGAGAAAAGAATGTGTTCCTTCTTCCTGTTATCAAAGAGAAACTGAATGTATTTTATCATACGGATATATTATTTTTTGTTTATCCATTCATCAGCTGATAGACACTTCTATTATTTCTCCTTTTAGCTATTATTATCACTTCTACTACAAATATAAGTTTCGTGTAGATGTATGTTTCCATTTCTCTTGTGTATATACCTAAAAGTGGAAATACTGAGTCATATGGTATTTTCCAAGCTTTATAATTCTGATCATCCCTATATCTGTATTTTACTCACCAAAACCCAGGAGTAGCATCTCCTTTCTCAGTTATAATTCCAGGATTACCTCAGTGTTTCCTTTTTGATTTTCCTATTCTCCAGTAACTATGTGATCACTGTCCTACATTAAGTTATTTTCAGTTGAAGTACCTAATATGGCTTCTGCTTTTCTTATTAGACCCTGATACTATAATCAAATAAAGTGATATAAATCTTTTAATATCTTCACTGAGCAAGGAACAGAAACTCCTTCAAACTTCAATAGGTTCAGTAGAAATGTCTCCCACACAATGAAGGCTGTGACCTTAACATCAGTCCTGTTAGTAACAAGATTTCTTTGGAATCTACTGAATTACTGGTCACCCTAAGATAATATTTTAAGCATGTGTCTGAAGTAGTTCAAGGTCAATACCACCTAGAGAAAAATTCATACCTTGAATTTCTTTCTTCACTCATTTATTCATTTAATATTTATAGCTTTGTGCCACTTACCTGTTCTAGGTTCTGATGATATATCAGTAAATAAAATAGACAAAAAGCTTACAGATCATTGTTTATATTTTAGTAGCAGAGATAGAATGAAAGAGTAAGCAAGTAGTGATAACATATAAGTGTCAGATGATGAATAGTACTATGAAGAAATTTAAAGAAAAAAGAAAGATTGAGAGGGTTGTTGGGTTTTGGAGGGTTACTAAATTTAATTGAGCTGGTCTGGAAAGGTTTCATTGTCAAGGTAACAGATGAGTACACACCCAAAAGAGATGAGGTTAAAGGCATATCTATATCTGAGGAAAGAGGCAGAGGGAACAATAAGGCTTCTCTCTCAAGGACCTGAGATGAGAGGATGCCTGGCTTGTGCAAAGAGTAGGAAGGAGACCAGTGTGACTTTACTTGAACTTTGGGAAGAACTATAGAAAAGAAAATTATGTGCACCATTATAAGGACTGGGCTTTATTGTGATGTGATAGGAAGTCAGTGGAAGATTTTAAACAAGGGAATGATACGACCTGACTTATATTTTAACAAGATTACTCTAGCTTCTGTGTTGAAAATAGATTGTGATGGTGCTGTTAGAAGGCAATAATCCAAACAGAGAATACTGTGAAAGCAGTGGGGATGTAAGTAGTTGGCTTCCAAATTTGCTGACAGATTGAATGTGTGAAATGAGAGACAGGAGCCAAAGATGACTCTAAGAATTTTAGTCTGAATAACTAGAAAATGGAATTGTCTACTACTGGCAGGGAAAAAAATGACTACAGGAGAAAGAAATTTCTATGAGAAAGATCGTGAATTTAATTTTGCTTATGTTAGGGTTAACATGTGTTAGTATCTGAATGAAGATGTCAGTAAGTCAACTGGGTTTAAAATCTGGAATTCAAGGGTGAATCCCAATGAAAGACATGAATTTGAAGTTCTGGATGTATGATTGAGCTCATGGTATTTAAAACCATGTGTTTTAGTTACTTTTCTCATTGCTGGGGCAAAATATCTGACATCCAAAATGAAGGAAGGACAGGTTTATTTCTAACAGTTTTGGGGGGTTTCAGTCCATATTCAGCTGGCTCCAAGGCAAAATGGCATGGCGCAGCAGCTGTTCATGACCATAGCAAACAGCAAGCCAAAGAGAAAAGACACACCTTCTTCCTGCCCTTACACTGTGTGCTGGCTCCACCCCTGGCTGGGTGCAGCACTCACACCACCAATGCCAGGGCTAGACAATGAGCCAATCACAAATGCTAGATTCAGCTGCCTCCATGATTGCATGAGGCTTGGGTGGGGGGGACCATCTGAACACAAACCATAGCACCATGATAGTAAATAAAAAGTTCAAGAAAAATATTATGTAGAAAAGAGAGCAGATCTAAGAACTGAGTCCTGAAACAACCAGACCTCAGAATTCATAGAGATGAGAAGAAATCAGGAAAATAGACAGAATTAGTGGCTATTGAGATTGAAGAAAAATCAGAAGAATATGGGGTCCTATAGTTTAAGTGAAAAAGTGCTTCAAGGAGACAGGTGTGGTTAATATTGTCATAACTACAATCCCAATAGTGATTAATATTGTAATAACTTCCATCCCAGGACCTAACAAGACTATGGATAATATAGATAAACATGCATGGAGCAGTTATATATCTTTCTTCTGTGTTGACTTAAAATGCATAAAATAGCCCAATTATTCATTTACTGTTGAGACATTATAAACATAAATACACAAAATAGGCATGTTTCATGGATTATTATAATTTACTCTTGTTATGGTGTAAGATTTGTCTTCAACACCAAACTGTGTACTGTTTTCTCAATTATGCCTTAGAGAAAAATATTAGAAAAGATAAAAATGAGATGCATAATTGAGTGGGTAGGCTATTCTTTGGTGACTCCCACCCTTCCCCCAAATCAATGATTTAACCAAGGTATATTTATCGCATTAAAAATACAACATAGTCAGTGAGACTTTTCTCCATACAATCATTCAGGGATATGGTGATGGAGTGTCTACCATCTTGTGGCTGTACCGCTTGGAGTACATGGCCTCCAAGGGTGTGGAGACAGAAGACTAGAAAAGACTGGGTGGATGCTCTTTAAAACTTGGTTTAAGAATGGCTTAAATACCTTCCACCAGAAAGACAAAACTCTATAATGTCTCCCCTATGAAGAAGCCAAGGAATGAGTCTCCCTGTCTGTCAAAGACAAAACAATTTGAATGGATAGTCCTGCTTCTACTTATAGAAGTTGAGAGTGAGGAAAAATATGTCAATAGTTTTTTTTTTCTTTATGAAGTTTCTGATTGCTTTGGATTGGAATTGAGCTATTTATCTCTTTCAAGTGAAGACCTTTTCTGCTTTCCAAAGAACTTTAGGAAAACCTTTATTTCTTTTACAAACAATGTGACTTGAAAAAATTTAAGAAGTCTGAAATCATTTACAAATACCTGCATTATTTGGTCAAAAGCATTTTTTCTCTATAAATATAGGCTGATGTAAATTATTTGTAGTTTCTCATATCTTGGACACAATCAAATATGGCCCAGGAAACTGCAACATGAAGAAATAAACTGAGAAAGGCAGGAGCCTAGAATGACTTCTACTCTCTAGGGTGCAAAAGGTGCTCAGAAAATACACAAAGGCTGCAGAGCAGAGTGTAATAGCCTGCATATGCTGAAAATAGATGAAATAATAGATGCCACCTAAGCAAGCATGCAGCACTTGGTGGTTCAGAAGCACTGAGTATGTTTTGACAGGTCCAGGAAAAAACTCCTGCAACAGATACCATCAAGATGTTTCTAATACTTAACCAAGGCTGAGAACCTGTAAACGGGTGATCTGTTGCATATCTCTGATCTTTCCAAATAATGCAAGATTGGCTTAGAAACTGTAGGTCTGGAGATCTATGAGAGAATTTTTTTGAATCATTTAGGTGCAAACAACCCTTAAGTGTGCAAATATACATGTGTATAAAACACACAGTATTCACCAAAACTGTTACATTATTTGTCAGATGTTCTGTGGTCTGAAAAAATCTTCAGAATCGATGTAATAGGAAAAATACAATAAATCACAATGGCTTCTTTTCCTTTTTGACTTCAATTTTAGTATTTCTAAAGTATTTTAAAATATTTTAAACTTTGTTATTCAACAGTAAGACTAAATAGCTGAATGTTTCTAAAAGAAAGATCTTGTTTTAATTAAGACATTCAATATAAAGTGATAGGGGAGCCTTAGCTTATAAAACTTTGATACTGCTGATTTCATAATAATGAAATCCAGGTGTGATCCCCACTGCAGTCACAGGTGCTATTCTCCATTATACCGAAGCCATCAGTCTTGGTGCCTGGAGCCATCCAATGTGACGACGGGAAATAACACTATTGTCTTTAGTGTTTATATCTCCCTAGTTTCCTCTACTAATAACACCAGCGATACCATAAACGTAGTTACCATGGAAACTATAGCACCATACAAAGCACTGTTGGCTTTTTGAGGACACTACATATGTGACTATAAATAAACAGAGTGAAAATTTTACAAAAGATACCTAACAAAATGACCATTGGGTCTTGCCCTGATTTAAGGGTGTCATATGATTTTCCTTTATCAATATTCCTAAAGAAATTAATGTATGAAATAGAGGTTTATTGGATCAATGACAAATTATCAATAATAGCTGTATAGTAACAGTCATTTAAACCTTAGACTAATCTCAAATGATAGTGAAGATTTCTAAGTAATTATTTCTTCCATTTATTCCCTTGTTCATTTATTCCTTCCAAATATTTACTGATCATCCCTCCATGCTAGATGAATACTAAGTTGGACACACAAAAATAAATGTGACACCAGTGTCTCATTATAGAACATGTTATACCAAGTCAATAAAAGCATAAGGACCTTATTTGCATATGTTCACTGACTTTCTACTTTTTAAAAAATGATATGTGAAAATCTGAGTTTATGAAAGATAAATGAGGAAACGATGTTTCTGGTTTCTAAAAAATTATTATGAAATAATTTGTCTCTGGTTTTTTTCAAATAGTGAATCTCCTTAGTGCATTTAAGAGTTATTGATATTCGACCATTTGATTAAAGGATTGCAAGAAATCTAAAGCAGTGATTCTCACTCTGGCAGCACATTGAAGTCATTTAGGGAATTTTTAAAACATACTGACATCCAGGCCCAAGTTCAAACCAATTGAATGCCAATCTCTGGATGCTGGAACTGGCCATCAGTACTTTTTAAAGCTTTGCAGGATTAATCTAAATGTGCATCCAGAGTTGAGAATCACTGCATTGCAGAGAAAGGAATGGCAAACTATGGTCTATATGCCCAATCTGACCAGCCAGCTGTTTTGCGAATAAGTCCTATTGCAACACAATCAGGCAAGTAATATTATCTAAGGCTGTTTTCACACAACAATGGCAGAGTCGAGTAATGGATGGAACAACTATGGAGTTGAGCACTGGTGGCAGAGTTGAGAAGTGTAAAAATATTCACCATCTAAGCTCTTTAGAGAAAAAGTTTGCCAACCTCTAGTTTGAAAACTTAAAATGTTTAGCAATCAAATGTTTGCAGCTTTTCTCAGAAATGTAGAACATGCAAGTCTTGAAATTATTCTTGCTGGTCGTGGTGGCACACACCTACAATCTCAGCACTCAGGAGTCTGAGACAGGAGGATCGCTGTGAGTTTGAAGCCAACCTGGGCTACATAAGCAAATTCAAGGCCAGCCTACACTACGTAGTGAGACTCTGCCTCAAACAAACAAAAAACAAAATAAATTATTTTTTCTATTTATGGGGAAAAGTCTACTTAATAAACTTTTATTTACACATAACTTTCCAGAAGCATATTCTTAAATTGTGTGTCAGTTGTTAAATCCTTGACTCAATTTATTTTTTTTCCTTGACTCAATTTAAAACCACTCTCCTATACTCCCTTTTATGGCATTGATAAGAGTACACATTTCTGATCAAATTTCTGCTTTGTCAGCTGGTCTTCAGTAGACTGACAATAGGAGATGCTAGAAGAGTATTGCAAGTGTGGAGGAGGAAAAACGTATTTACCCCTCTTGTTTGTTTTTATTCTGGTTAGCACTACTGTGCCTATACTTCTTTGCCCCAGCAGTGTCCACCCATTCCAGGAGCAATTGATTCCAATTTGAAACTTTTGCCAGCATTTTCAGAGCTATCTTATGGTAGTATATCTTCAGAAATATCATTACTCACTAGCAAAGTTCTTAAAGGCCTAGGTCTTAGCACCATGGGTCCTTTCTTCAAGTTTAGAAATACCAACACAGGCCAAGCACTGCCATCTCCCCAGTGGGGCCTCATCTTCCAAACTTCTATATTTTAGTAATGTCAACCTTTTTTTGACATCTATAGATATGATAGCACCTTCTGCAGGTGCTGCCTCTATGATATTTTAATGTTTCATTTTTTTTCCTTTTTAGTATTATGATGCTAGGTATGTCATTTATATTAATTTTCTTCTGTTAATATCACTGTTGTGGTTTCTGACTCCTATGTGTGAAAGAGCTATTGTCTGCTAAAGGGCTTAGGAATCATAAAATACTATTGTGCCCTGTGTTCCATAAAGATTGATGGATCCAACTGTTGTGTGGGAAACAGAATGCTAAATTTGAAGACATTGTGCTCTCCCTAATATAATCTACCTACATATTCATTAATAATGTCTTATTTAGACACAACAAGAAAGAATGGGCTTTGTCACTGTGCATAATACAGATTGTAACTTCTGAGAAAATGCCTCTTTTAGTCTTTCTTAGAATTAATGAATAAAAATTTACATGTTTACAATAGTATATACTGCAAAGATGAAATTTGAAATATCCAACCAACCTAGTTAGAATTAAAAGATGAGAGTCAGATATAATGTGTACAAATCAGACATCTACTCATTCTGTGAACTCAGAATGTAACAGATCATTGCATCTTTATACATAAGCTGAAAACGAGTTTTTTAAGATAGAGTTAGAACCAAGCAAATGGACAGAGGAATTAAAGACAAGTGCATCTATGTCTTTTATTTCATCCATTATTTTTCTCTAGCATTCATCTTCCAAATTGACTTATATGGACTGATTTGTTTCCTTAGTTAAGCTTGATTTTTTGAAAATGATGGTCTTACCACTATTGAATATAAAAAAGGGGGCAACTAAACACCGTATTGTAAATTAGAGGAGTTAGCAAATGACAATACACAGGTCAAATACAGCTTGCCACCTGTAAATACTGTATTTTGTAAAAAGAAGGTTATTGGCAAGCACCCATGCCCATTCATTTGTGGATTGTCTATGGCTGCTTTCACTAAAATTGCAGAACTGGGTAGTTGCAACAGAGATTTCATAGCTCACAAAGCTGGAAATATGGACACCCTGGCAGTTTACAGAAGTTTACCAACTTCTTAAATAAACAGGAGGAGCAGGTATCTGTCATTACAGTGTGGTGTGATGACAGCCATTACTGTGTCAGCCATAGAGTTCGAGGAAGCTCTGGTTCTCAAGCTTTTCCATGGTAATGACATATTGAAGTTAGAATGCCCTGCCAGTTCCTCTGCACCTATCAATCCCCTAGCCAGCTTCTAAGACCCTGTGTACCTTCCCTCCATATCACTGAAACTGACTGTACCCTCTGCCACCCACTTGTCTCCAACTGGATCTTAGGCTTTTTTAAAAGCAGGAAAGAATGCTATTTATCTATCCTTTGCAGTACAAGTGGAGAGGGCCTTACACAGAGCAGCTAATTAGTAATTATGGTTGGATTGATCACCCCTATCCAGAGGGACTCATAATGTTGTCTTAGATACCAATGCATGTGTTTACTTTAGGAAAGAGCACTTATATTATCATCACCTGTTATGCGTTTTATATGTCAGAAACTACCTTCAAGCTATTGTCTCCAATAGAATCTGATAATTACTAGATCAAATGCTGGACTATATAAAATGAAGAATAGGGAAGGAGGTTATTAATCTTTGTAACCCTGATAACCCTATGTAATACCTCAGACAAAAGACTTCTATCCAGAACATATAAAGAATTGAAAATAATCAGACCCCCTAAATTCAAAGACCCAATCCAAAAATGGGCATCTGAGATGAATATGCACTTTTCAGATGAAACACAATATGTACGTCTCAGGAAAAATACAGCAAATAAATATATGAAAAATTGTTCAACATCACTGGTCGTTCGAGAGATGCAAATTAAAGCAATACTGAGATTTCATCTCACTCCAGAAAGAATGGCTGTCATAAAAAATCAACCAATAACAAATGCTGGTGGGGCTGTGGTGAAAAAGGAACTCTTCTCCACTGTTGGTGGGAGTGTAGGCTGGTTCAACCACTGTGGAAGTCAGTGTGGAGATTCCTCAAATCCTAGGATTAGAGTTCCCATTCCATCCAGCTATTCCCCTTCTGGCTATCTTCCCAAAAGAATTGAAAACATCATACCACAATGATGCGCCCATGATGCAGAAGCACAATTTGCAATAGCTAAATCCTGGAAACAACACAAATGCCCATCAACTGAGAAATAGATAAAAATGGTGTGGTATTTTCACACAATAGTGTACTACTTAGCCATAAAGAAGGATAAATTTGAGACTTTTCTGGGTAAATGGATACAATTTGAGATCATACTCATTAGTGAAATAAATCTGACTTGTGTAAACATTGTATTGTCTCCCTGGTGTGAGAAACTGAAAGAGTAAATAAGGTCCAATGTACAACAGATATTGCAAAATGGGCAGAATATGTTAAAAAGGAAAAAGGAACTAAAATGGGAGGGAAGGGGAAAGGAAGGGAAAAGAGAGAAAAGATGCAAGTTAGTTATACAACTAGTGTCTTTTAGTTCATAGAAAGGAAGGTTTGTGTTTATATTGATTGGAGAATTTTTTATGCCCATATCTTTTACTCCGAGTAACTACTTTAAAGATAATAATATGCAATGTGTTAACTATTGTTATTCTCCTATCATCTTGTTATGAAATTTTGTTTTACCTTTTTCCATAAAATAAAATTTTAAGAAAAAGTATAGCAATATGTATGCTAAAGGAATTGAACTAGACTGATAAATGATTGATCAGTCAGCTGACTGATAGCTCAAGAGATAGCCAGATGAAAATGTGAGGATTATAAAATGGCTGAAATATTTATATGCTTCTCCAAAATGATTTCTATTTTATTAAGAATTTTATCCTTAATAATACAATGTAATCTATGGTAAGTGCTGCAATTTTGGATAGCATTCATGCTGAGAGCTAAAAACAACTGAGACACATAAAAATGTATTTAGTAAAACTTCATCTTCTCAAAGATTAAGAAAAACAAACAATACGGGGGAAAGAAAAAAATGCAATTTTGTCAAGTAGAGAGAGCCTTGAAATTCCAAGCAATAATTCTACAAAACGACAAACATGAGTGACTCTTAAAAGTACGACTCTACGTGGCTAGAGCACCACCAGAATCATGGGGCGCAGCCAGCCCTTGATGCGCCACACCACTCCACAGAGGCTTCATTTGTTGTCTCTTATCCCCGCCCACCATGGAACCTGCTAAAATTTGTTTCCTTCAAAGCCTATCAAGCATCTCTTGAGTTCCACTGCCCAGAGTGTGCCCAGAGTGTTTAATGCCTAAGGCTCCTGTGAAAACAAATATAGGCAGAGGCCTCTATGATTCTTTTTCCTACAGGCTCAACTAAATGCCAGAGTGACAGAAAAAGAAGGGAAAAAGAGGCGAAGATGTGGGTAGTAATTTTTAAAATAAGATGTCATTTGTCTGAGAAGCAATTTCACTGTTTCTATTCAAGTAGTGCCTGATTTATAATAAGCTTTCAGTAAATATTGAGCTTACAAGTTAAATATTCAAATGGCTGTACATGTGCATACAAATATACAGTCCTGTGTCATTTACCAATGGATATACATTCTGAGAAATGCATCATTAGGTGATATTGTCATTCTGGGACTATCAGAGTATACTTAAATTTGCTAAGACGTCACTATCCAATATGATTTCATGAGAACATAGTCATATATGTGGTCCACAGTTGACCAAAACATCATTATGTAGCATATAAATGTACTTAAGTAAAAACCACTCTGCTTATATTAGAAGGCCAACCTTTCTGCCAGAGATGCGTCACTTCCATGAAGTCAAGGGCCACATGATGCCTTGGTCACCATTATATTTAGTCACCGGCATGGTGCCTGGCATAAAGGGATGCAGCTGTTGTACAAATGAATGGAAAACACTGCCCTCTACATGCAGCTCCTGGAACATCAGCTCATGATCTTCCTAGCCCTTGGAGGTGAATGAGTTTTTCAAATCACCTTTGTCCCTGATGGTCTATCTGTCCATCATTAAAACATGAGAGGAAAGGGGTGTGGAGCTGCTGAGGACATTGACACACCAGTTTTCTTTCTTGATACTGTTAGGAATTATATCATGAAGGTTTTTCATAATAAGTAAAAGTGAGCAGGTCCTAAAAATAGTAACCTAAATGGGGTGAATGACATCTTTCACTGGCAACAGTCATGAAGATGGGGGAAGACAATAAGCTGATGAGGTTCCAATAAGTAGTGACAGTACACAGAGTGACCAGATATTCACTGCTGGTCTCCCATCTCAGTGTGTTGGAATGGCTAAGAATGGAGGGTGGCATGCTAAAGTTCTGTACAAATTTTATTTGCTGTTATCTACCTACACACTGTTTACAGTCAGTGTTCTTCCAGGGTTGGCTTTGTGATACAAAATTATCTTCAATACTGGAGATGAAGAAAATGCTTCTGACAAGTTTAATCTACTTAAATTTAGGAATCATTCATCACTAGCAGGAGACACAAGGTAAACATATTTGTGCCTTTTGGCCTTTGAAGGCTCTAGCTTGAGCCCAGAGAAGTTTTCATGAGCTCTCAGCTTCTCGTCCTCAACCTTTGAATCACATGGGGGACAGCCCCAGAGTTTCTGATGTAGTTAATCTGGAATGTGGCCTGAGCATCAGGGTTTTTCAGAGTTCTCTGGGAACCTTTTGTGCAGCTAAGTATGGTTACCAACCGTCCCAGTCTGCACAGGAATGAGAGGTTTCCAGAAGCTTGGGGAGTTCCTGAAATGTAGTACTTTCAGTGGTAAAAGTTAGAAAGCTCTGGCCTTACTAGGACAAATTGATCACCCTAGCCCCTGCTGGTGTATGTTTGAAGTAGGAACCAGGAAGAAGGAGAGAGTGTGTATTTTGGCCATGGCAAGGTAGGCTACAGAGCCAGTTACTTACTACAGAAACACAGAAGACGTCTCAATTGATGGCACGTTCCAAATTTAACTATGTATAGTTTCTTGGACGGCCCAATATACATTATATTTCCTTTCTCCTGTGGCTTTTGCAAGTACGATTCTATATCTGAATGTGTGTCCTGTTTCCTTAATTAGAAAAAGGCATCTTTTGTGGCAACTGGATTAACTTCCATTAACCTGTGCTTTGGGAAGGTGAACCTCTTCCTTTCCACTGGATCAATGTTAATTAATAAGTTGCCAGATTTCTGTGAGGGGAAGTCCAGCATATCTCTTCTTCAGGAGACTGTCAAATCCAGGATTTTACAAATTTCAAGAACAATTGCCTGGTGATGGTGACTCCTTACCCAGATCACTCTCGTTAGGAGAGTTACCAAGTAAAGGGAGATTTTTCCCTGTCTCTTTGGGAATCATCTAGGAGAGACTGAAAAAGAAATGTGAGTAAAGATACCACAATTCTCAGTACAAAAAGTCCTTCTGTGTGTTATAAATAATGATTCCTTAAGAACAACCAGTATAGAAATCAGTATGGAGATTCCTCAAAATCTAAAACTAAAACTTCCGTTAGATTCAGCTATTTCCTTTCTAGGTATCTTGCATAAAGAGTTAAAGACATCATATTGAAGGGGTGCATGTATATTCATGCTTACAGCTGCACAATTCATAATAACTAAATCATGGAAACAGTCTAGATGTCCATCACAGATGAATGGATAAAGAAAATGTGATACTCACACACAATGGAGCATTGCTCTGCCATAAAGAAGGATAAACTTGAGTCATTTGTAGGAAAATGGTTGCACCTTGAGACCATAATGTTAAGTGAAATGAATCAGACATATGAATTTAAATATCACATGATTTCTCTTAGAAGACATACCCAAATTATAAAGAGTAACATCAAAGGAAGTAGAGAGATGTTTTTCAATCAGGAAAGGAATCAAGAGTTGCAGGGAAAGGGAGGGAAGGGAGGTGAAGGGAAGAGAAAAGGATTTAAGATGTGTTCAGTGTGTGCACCAAGTCCACACAAGGAATGTAAACATTATTTACTGCAAATATGTACTAATAAAGTATACATAAAAAGTAAAAGATTGTTTCCAATTCAGCAGCAATATGAAAAAAAAGGCCCACATAACTATGCGGCAGTTGTGTTACACATAGTTGAGGACAGAAAGAAGTATCAGGCTAGGCCGGGCATCTTGTGACCATTTGCTAAGAGTGACAGGCTTTGCTGTCAGGGTCCTCCTCCTCCTGCCACCAAGTGCAGACACAGTCAGAGGAGGACCCCATTGCAGGAAATGATCCTTTAGGGTCATTCAAACAACTTTGCTTTTATATTTGTGGAATGAGAAAAATAATCCCTTGCCTATTGTTACATAGTTACATGGTTGCTCTTTTTCAAGCTAGAGACTTCATTTCTGAGTATTCTTTCTAGGACTGCTTTTATGATCTGCTCATCTCAGTGTCTTTCCTGTGAGCTTGCTTATGGGCTCTCAGACTGGCCCTAAAACAGTAAAATGAAGACGAGCGAATTAGCCCTGCCTTTTGTGAGATGAAGTGTGTTTTCTGAAATGAGCAGTGCTGAGGTGGGGGCAAGTTAGCTGCTATGTCTTGCAGGGTATTTCTGATTGATGCTGCAGATAGATGGATAGATAGATAGATGGATGGATAGATAGATCATAGATGAAAGATAGAGAAATAGAGGATAGATTAGATAGATGATACATAGATGATAAATGGATTACATAGATGATAGATTAGATAGATAGATAGATAGATAGATAGATAGATAGATGATGGATAGGCACTCGATTCATGTTCTTCAGCTCATCTACAACATTGTTTGATTTTAGCTAAAATACATCTCAAGTTCCTTACCTAGCACTAGAGTTAAACCAGAGTTAGACCCCTGGGTTTTTTACACCACACATCCCAGAGTCACATCACTTTGTATAGCAAAGAAAGGATGGCTTCCCACCATGTCTGCTGTCTCATGGCCTATGGCACGAAGAGGTGACTTTTTCATTGATTTTGCTCATGTGTGGGATAAAGAAGAGATTTTTGTAAATGTGAAGGTTTTATACTATTTTACCCTAAAGCCTATAGCTTCAGAAAATGATTGACGAGAGTTGGGAAAGTGAAAGGTTTTTCAGCTGTTCCGGGTAAATTCTGCCCTACCTGAGCAAAAAGAATTTTCTAGATCATGACTCAGAGCAGGGCCTGGTGGAGGCTGGGCTCCAGGGGAGAGAAACAGCATCCGCCTGGCAGCCTGTCAGTACCACTGAGTGTCACCGCCTATGTTAACATGCGAGAGCGCCCAGGACAGCAGGAGGACGAGAACGAGAAAGGGAAAGCAGTACAAATAAGAAATAAACAGAAAAGGAATCTAATTAAAACAGAATTACCGAAGAGATGATTTCCACTGCATTTAAGTCTATTTTTAGAAGCACCATGCTAGGATTTTATTCCAGAAAACACCCACTGCTCTCACCAATGTGTTGAAAATCTCGAGGTGTTTTCTTGAAATTGGACATTGGCCAATTCTCTCCTGTTCTTGCTTATAATAGGAACTGGTTGTACTGTGTCCTGCTATTTCAAATTTTCATTTTATTCTTCATCCTTTCCACCCAATTTTGTGATGCCACGGATGAGGTCTAAGTAGGCTTCTATTTTGTTACTTTTTTCCCTCACTGATTTTTATTTCTATGTGACTTTAAAAACACAGAATTAAGTCCACTAGCCCAATGGAAAAAAAAATATGTGTAGTTGCTGGGATGAATCCAAATCTGATTATTCTAGTCCTTCATGGAAATGTTTTATGAAAGAATAGAAGCTATAACTAAGTATTCTTACCACTTATAGCAATTTAATTTTAAAAAGCAAAATTATTGATTTTTTAAAAGCCATTAAAAGGCATCCATGCTGCTGGTTCCAGGCTGTTGCTGGCAGACTGCTTGCTCATGAAGTATAATTTTCCATTTCCACCAGTACAATGAAACCCTTTATTAAATGTGTTCTCACTGTGGACAGACTGGTTTATAGTTGAAGCAAGCAGGGATTTATAATCCCTTGCTGCTATTTACTTGCCCTTCAATTCAGACTTTACCAGCACCACATAGATTTATCTCCTTCATTTTGAAAGGACTTTGGATTTTCGGTGGCTTTATTTCACACACTGAAGTAGGTTTAACACAAGATGTACCAACCAAGCAGAGTTTGGAAGGACTGAATAACTTCAGTTTATTTTGAGATCACACATAAGTCAAACCAGGTAAGAACCGGAGCCATTACCATCACGCTGCTTGAGTGTCCTTAGAACATGGCAGCTGGTTTCCTCCCTTGTGAGTGAGCCAAGAGAGAAATCACAGGGGAAACTGCAATGCCATTTATGACCTAGTCTCAGGAAGCACTCCTCATCACTTCTGCCTTGAAAATACTCTTTGTAAGAAGTGAGCCACTAGGTTGGCCACACTCAAGTGATGGAGACTATGTGCCATCTCTTGAAGAATTGCTATCAGAGAATTTTGAATCATATTTTCCTTCTTTTTTGTAGACATATTTTAAAAGCACCACATACTTGCTTTTCTGTCTACCTGAATTCTTCTTTTTATAGGTATTTAAATACTTCACTCATCTACTTTATTCAAGCCTTAGCTCAATTATTACCACTAAAAAGAGATCTTTGATTATCTTGCATTTAAAGTAGTGTCCAAGACTCTCTCAACACTCTTTCCCTGTTTTACTTTCTTTCATATCATTCCATCATCATCTGATATTGTAGTCTATATCTCACATGTATCCCTTTATGGTCTAACTCCTCCACTAGAAAAGAAAGTCTATGAGGGCAAGAGATTTTATGACTTTTTTACCACAGTATCTCCAGGGCCTAGGACACAGTAAGTTCACAATAAATATTCACACTAAGTGAGTAAACTCATTCATTTCCTCATTTTGCAAAAATTGTTAAATATCCATTACTCACTGAAAGACACCAAGCCAGAGGGGAAGGGTTTTACAGTGGAACATAGGAAACTTCTAGATGTTCACATAGTGCTTCACAAAATGAGGTGTCCAGATGAGCTCTTGGAACAGAACAGATAAGTTAACTAGAAATACAGATTTCAAGCAGTGAGAAGGCCATAGTGACATAGAAAAAGGAGAATTAGAAAATTTAGCTGACTATTCTGGATATTCTACAGAACATATGGGATAATCTCATCTGCTTAGATTGAGGGAGACCGGAATGATACTGAGACCTTGAGAGGTGGGGAAAATGTCTGCAAAAGCAAGAAAGGAAAGATAAATACAAGAACAGCAGAATTATTGCCAGGGCCAAGCAGAGGCCATACAGGATGGATCTGGATCAGTCCCTGCCAATACATTTTCATTACTCTTCCACCCTAATGACCACTATGCATAATGGAGAAAGTAAGTAAAAATGGTAACCTAGGGGATTGAATTGACCTGACGAAGTCCACATATGTCCAAGGAGAGAAGAAATTTTAACAAGAAGTAACTATTGAAAAGTACACCCAGAGTAAAAATGACAAGCAGGTTCTAAATCTGTCATAAGGAATAAAGCAGGGGGAGAGACAAAATGCTGCTATGAAGGTGGGGACTAGGCAGAGAGAATTAGAGATGCACCTGATAAAGCTATCAAGGTCTAAGGCAGAAAGTTGGGGGCTCAAGGTCATGAATATGAGGCTGTTCTGGTTGAGCATGAAATCCATACCGGGAATACACTTGGAAATGGCAGTAGAGGAAAAAATTGAAGGTGTTGAAGGAGCCAGCTGCAAATTCCCTTCATTCCTCATACATCCAGCTATTCTTTGCAGACGTCCTTCAATTCCTAGACCTCTGTTTCTTCACCTTTGAGTCATTAGCTCAGAGCACTGTGCTTGAAACACAGTAGGACATGTGATGAGTGAATGGATAAAATGCTGCATGGCTAGCAGCTAATACTACAGGTACTAAATTTGTCAGCCTGTTGACAGGATACTGGTGAAGATGAACACAGGTCCCTGTGCAAATGTAAGTGGTGAAGTGCATCCAGCCCTGTCCAAATTGTGAAATCTTCATTTAGAGAAATGCGTTGAAAACCAGAGTCATTTTGTACCCACACATCTGAATGCTGATGTCTTCACTTAACTGACTGGATTCCTGACCACAAACTCCAGCCCTTTTCTCCATAACTTGCCTTTCTCAATTTCTGTTCTCCTTGCCATGGAAATCTGTATGACTGAACCAACAACCTTAAGAACCACTCTGGCCTCTTGACTACCCCAACTCTTGCAGTGGGCTGGCAACTCCTTTATGCTAGGAACACTGACCAAAGAAAGAAAAGGTTGAATCAGAGAAAGCTTGATGCTTAACCTCAGGATTTCATGGGAAAACCATGACTTGAGGGATCATATACAACACAAATGAAGTCTCATAATCCAGTATTACTAATAATAAATAAAACATCACCCCATTAGGAAACCAAATAAGAACTTCTCAGACTACAGTAGATATAAGAATTATGTGAACAGCCCACACCCAGAATCCATTTCACTGAGATTTGGAAGGGAATGGTTGTCTACATTTTAATAAGCACCCTCAGGGAGTGTCATGCAGGTAGTTCCAGCTGTTGTAAGAAATACCACCCAAAGCTTTTTGCCAATGGATTTAAGTATGGAAGAGACTTAGAGACAGTGATCTGGACCAGAAGAGACTTACAAAGCTGAGTTAGCACAACAGGAACAGTAAGTTTTTCTGGGATCATGTAATCTTTTGATAGGATTTGGTGAGAGGGGAATGCGAAGACAGATGCAGGACCTCAGGCGCATCAGAGGGGGATCTTTGCCCTAGAGTTTACCTCTGTACTGCAGCCTACCCTCTAATGGTAGCCAGGTGGCCTCTGAGAGGCCCCTTGGGGAGATGTTGGGCAGTTTTCTTTGTTGGTACAGAGGGCCAATAAAGAGAGGCTGTATATTATTTAGGACAGAGGCGCATTCTAGAAAAACAGGCTTTGGCACTTGGAAAATGTGTTTTGCATCAGATAAAATGCATCATATAAATGCAAAGTAATATAAATTGAGGACATCTTATTTTGAACACCAAGTGGAAATTATCCAAACTATTATTGCACAAAATGCTGCATAAAAAGCAAAAATCTCCAGCTCTTTCTCAAGGAATTAGCCCTGCTATTCCCAGGGCTCCTGCAGTGCAGGACAGAAAATGCCTCTAGGCACATTCGCCAGCTGCTAAGAATCTACACCAGGGCCCTGTCCAGTGCTTACATTTTTTTCTTTTTTCTTTTTATTAACCCCAGAAGCTCATGAAACAACCTGAGTGACCCTTCTCCATCACCTTCTAAAAAGACAAAAATGTTGTCACCAAATTAGCCATTAGCAGGGACACGATCAATTCTTTGATTTTCTTTAAAGCTGGGTTATATTTGTACTCGAGAGGGATTAGTATTCATGGCACGCATGAACTTCATTCCCTTTCAATCTCTTCCACCATAAGAAAACCCCTCCAGGCCCCTGCATCCATTCACAAAGTCACAAAGTTTCTAGCATCCTTGAAGTTTGCCCCAATTCTTCTGCAACCAAAACCTCGAAGACACTAACGGGCCTTTTCCTGACAGGAGCTATATATTTTTGTGCACACAAAGCATAAGAAAAGAGGGAAACCCTACTCTGGGGGAAAGCATTTAAAGTAGAATAATCAAATCTGTTTTAGTCTCAGGCATGAAAGCTCAGAACTAGCCAGAATGATGTGCAGTGGCCTCCTCTTTTGTCTAAGAGGCAGGCAGTAATCGATTTGACCTGCTTTATGGGGACAATCTCCCAGGCATGACTGAGTGCTAATTGCTACTAATGAGGTGGCATTTATACTGCTGCAGTCTTGAGCTTCCTGTCCTCTTTCCTCCAAGCAGCATTCTAGCCACTGGGTTACAAGTAAGCTTCCAGGGAACTCTCACCCATAACAAGCTCCATTTCCTTGCTCCTGAGGGTTGTGTGAAGAAGAGCAAATTCCATTGACTTTCAAAGGGACGATCTGGCTGAATGAGCAGGGTCTAAAGACGCACCGAGGCAACGCAGCTACTGAGGACCTGTTATGAGATGTTACGAGATTTCTGGAAATTACTTCCATAATGAGTTTTACTGGTGCAACCCATTTCCCAGCATCCACCTCTCTTACCCAGAAAATAGCCCACAAGCCCCATCCATGAAAGGATTCTTCCTAACAGCTTCTTTTGGGTTTTGTATCAATGACCTTATGTTCCAACATTAACACATGATGTGCTTGCTTTGGTAGCACATATACCAAATTTAACACATGGTACCACCCCTTAAATAATGATCAATGTCAAATTAATTTTAGCTCTAGCAAAGAAATATAAGCCCTCTTGATCAGCTATGGAATAAAAAAGTCCTTAGATAATAAAACTACCTAGGGCTGAGGTCTACAAACTTTTATGTAGAGGACCAGATAAAAATTTCTTGGTCTTTGTAGGTAGTAGAGGCTCTATCACTGTCACTGCCTAGTGTGAAAGCAACCATAGACAGCATATACAGGCACACATGTGTTCCAGTAAAACTTTCTTTTGAAAAGCACATGTCCAATTGGTTTTGGCCTGTGGATCATCATTTGTTGACTCCCAACCTTAAGTAAACTTTCTGAAATGCAGAAATTCTGAACATGCACAAAATTATCATGATGACAAAATGGCCCAAACCTGAAATCCTCTATAAATACTAATTTTAGTTGATATATTGAAAGTACCATGAGAAACACATTTTGCATTTATGAGCTGCAGTTTTATCACTTGTGAAATAAGAGGTGAACTCTATTATTCTTACATACTTTTTCAGGTCTAACGTTTAACTACTTCTAATTCTTCTTCTTTTTTTTTTCTTTTTTTGTTTGCACCGGGGATTGAACTCACAACCTCATGCCTGTCAGGCAGGTGCGTAAGACTACTTCTAATTCTACAATGTCAATGTCCTAACATTATATTTCAGTCACACTGATGTTTCACATTTCTCAATACTAATCATTTTTTTATTAAACATACATCACAGAGCATCTTGTAAGAGCCAGGACCACTGTGGATGAGTGCTAATGTAAATAACACTCTGACCTATACTGCCAAAGCTTTCACAAAGCACCCTCATCATCAAACTAGGAATTCATTCCTATGTACCCCTTGCCAACATATATATTCTTGTCTTCCAGTTTCTCTTCTCCATGAATCCTTTCTAACTCCACTTTGATGCTAAATCTTTCAAAGCCTTTCTTCTTTCCTACTTAATGATTTAGCCCATTTGCTATATATTCCTAAACTATGAGAAATGTCCTTGTATATCTTGATTTTGAATGTTGTGCTTTTGGCAAAACTTCTTCTAAATTTGAATGTGGGCATATTGCGTGCACAACCTATTGAAGACAGAAGAACTGAAGTATAATTGAGATACATGTGTGCAATTGTTTTATGTTAATATAGAACAAGAAGAAATAATGGGTTGTAAATGCACGCCTTCTGTATGCTATTATTGAATTGAGTAGTGGAATTGTGTGATATAATTAAGATTGCATAGTTTAAATTACTTCTAATTTCTGGTTTACTTTTACTACTTTAGCTATTTACACTGATAAATTCATGAATTCAAATACACTGACTTTGTCTGGGAGCCACAGGTCTCTTACCATTATTGTCACCACAGATTATCCCACCTTTTGGTACACAAGGATAAATCACTGCTATGGAAGTATAGGAGCTTTCTTCAGTATTACTAGTGGTACAAATGGGGAACAGGGTATGATGGATTTCATGAAAAAAAATGAGAGCTTTTTGAAACATTGAGAATTCAAAGTTAGCAGTATACTCAAACTAGAAAATGAATACTAAAACAAACTTAAGAAAATAGAAGAAAACGTAGCAGAGATAGGAGAGAAATTTAGAAAATAGAAATTAAACAGTAGAAAGATTCAACAAAATAAAAAAATAGTTTTATGAAAGAAATTAACAAAATAAGCCAATAACAAGACAGATAAGTGGATAGAAAATATGCCAGTAAGAACTATTAGAACCACAACCACATAACCAAAGATACGATATGTTTATCCCACTGCCCCACACTGGACTATAGCATGCATACAAAATATACTCTTATTGGGTTAAACCGGTGCGATTAGGAGATTATTTGGCATTGTAGTCAGACTGCTTTGATACATTAAATAAAATTGACTCAAGAGAAAATAGAAAACTTGAATTAAAACTACCCACTGAAGATGTCACATAAGTACTAGGATTAAAGATCTTCCTCTTGCCTCAGTGGTCCAGTGAATATTAGGTAAAATTATTGTTATAGGCCAAATTTATATAATTTTCAATTTTCAAGTAACAGATCTGATATTATAGACAAAGACATAGAGATGTTAAATTCATTTTACAAAGTAAGCATAAACTTAATACCAAAAGTAGTCAGACAGTACAAAAAATGAGTACAAATGCAGGTGCACACATAGATTTTTAATTTTTTAACGATTGAACAAAAACATAAAAGCTGATATTAATGGGGTACTATGTAATGTCTGACACATGTATACATTATGTGATGTTTCAGTCAGGTTAAATGTATTATCTCTTCATGCATTTATGAATTCTTTGGGGTAAAAACTTTCAAAATTCTTTCTTCCTACTTTTTGAAATGTACAGTACATGATTGTTATCTATAGTCACCACATTCTGCAATAATACACCAGAGCTACTTATTCCTACCTAACTGTAATTTAGCCCATTAATTAAACTTTCCTTGTCTCCCCCTTCTCTAACAGTCCCTAAACCTCTGGTAACCAGCATTCTACCCCCGACTTCTATGAGATCAACTTTTTTGATACTGCATATGAATGAGATCATATAGCCAAGGTATACCTATGCCTTAACTCTTTTGCTTAACACAGTGATGTTCAGTTTCATTCATATTGTCACAAATGATAGGATTTCATTTGTTTTACGGATGAATGATATTTTATTGTGTGTATGTACCACATTTTCTTTATTTATTCATCAGCTGATGGACACTTAAGTTTTTTAAAGAAATTTTTAAAAAAGGATAAAAAAAAAACTAAAGAATTTCAAAAAACTAATAGGAAATTAACACTAGTTAATATATTGCATACTGTTATCTTAAAAGTAGTTCTTCAGATTAAAACGTTAAGGCATAAAAATGATCAAACAATCAAACAATGAAAACACAAACTTCTTTTGATGAACTAGTAGAGATCAGTAGTATAGTTATCTATCTTGTATAAATATACATACACACATATATATGTATACATAATACATGTAATCTTTTCTCTTCTTTCTTTTCTCCTTTCCCCTATCTCAGTTGTTCTTTCCTTTTGAGCAGTTTCTTTCCCTTTCGTTTTCACAATATCCATTGTACATTTTGGATCTTATTTACTCTTTTGGTTTTTTTTTTATTTAAGAGAAGAAAAGACACATATAAGAAAGACAAAAAGCAAAAGAAACAAACAAACCACTAGAGTAAATGCACAGCAGTAACATTATAGGTTTACAAAACAGGATGATAGAAACTTGACAATGGTTGCAGTATTGCGTATCGTTATCTTCAAAATGATTGATTACATTAACAGATACAGACATATAAAATTGATCTAATCATATGAGTATTACCCATACTTTCTCAATAACTAATACATTCAGCAGTATGTTCGTTTTAGTTATCTTACATATACATATATACAGATTTATATCTTTTCCTTTTCCCTTCCCTCTTTCCCCTTTTTCCCTTCCCAATGACTTTTGCTCTTCGACCAGTTTTTTACCCTTACATAGTATTTATTGTAGATTTTGGATCATATATACTTTTTCAGCTTCTTACACTAGGGAGACAATATGGTATTTACACATGTGGGTTTGACTTATCTCACTTATGAATATGGTCTCAAGTTGTGACCATTTACTTATAAAAGTCTCAATGCAATCTTTCTTAATAGCTGAGTAGTACTCCATTATATAAAAATATCACATCTTTTTTGTCCATTCTTTCATTGATGGGCACTTGTGTTGTTTCCAAGATCTGGCTATTACAAATTGGGTTGCTATAAACATGGGTGCACAAATATCACTGTGGTATGATGTTTTCAATTCTTCTGGGACAATGCCCAGAAGCGGGATAGCTGGGTCAAATGGGATTTCTAATCCTAGCTTCTTGAGGAATCTTCACACTGATTTCCACAGTGATTGCACAAATCTACACTCACACCAACAGTGGAGAAGAGTTCCTTTTTCCCCACAGCCCTGCCAGCATTTGTTGTTGGTTAATTTTTTAATCTTGGTCATTCTTTCTGGAGTGAGATGGAATCTCAGTGTTGTTTTAATTTGCATTTCCCGAATGACCATTGATGTTGAACATTTTTTCATGTATTTATTTGCCATTTGTATTTCTTTCTCTGAGAAGTGTGTACACATCTTAGATGCCCATTTTTGGATTGGGTCGTTGACTTTTAGGGGCCTGATTTCTTTTAATTCTTTATATGTTTTAGATAGAAGTCCTTTGTCTGATGGACAATTGGCTAAGATATTTTCCCAGTTCGTCGGTTTCCTCTTCACTCTGTTGGAGATTTCCTTTGACATGCAAAAACTTTTTAGTAAGATGAGATCCCAGTTGTTGATTCTGGGAAGTGTTTCCCGTGCAATTTGATTTTTGTTCATGAACTCTGCCTACTCTATGTCATCAAGATTTTTACCTACTCTGTCTTCTAGTAAGTTTAGTGTCTCTGTTTTTGTATTCAGACCTTTATCCATTTTTACTTCATTTTAGTGCATGGTGATAGACATGGATCTAGTTTTAGTTTATGGCATAGAGAAAGCCAGTTTTTCCAGCACCGTTTGTTAAAGAGGCTATCTTTCTTCCAATGCACATGTTTGGCCCCTTTGCCAAGATGAGGTGGCTAAGTGTGTTTGTAGTTGTGGCTGTATCTTCTCATCTATTCCATTGATCTTCAGGTCTGTTTTGATTCCAGTACCATGTTGATTTTATCACAGTAGCTTCATAGTATAGTTTCAAGTCAGGGATTGTGATGCCTCCCGCCTTCCCTTTGCTGCCCAGAATTGCCTTTGCTACTCTAGGTCTTTTCTGGTTTCAGATAAATTTCAGGAATGCTTTCTCTAGCTCTTTCAGTCTTTTTTTTACACTAGGGAGACAATATGATATTTACACATGTGAGTCTGATTTATTTCACTTATGAGTCTCAAGTTGCATCTGTTTACCTACAAAAACCTCAAGTTTATTCTTCTTTATAGCTGAGTAATACCCCACTGTAT
Source organism: Dasyprocta punctata (assembly GCA_004363535.1). Taxonomy (NCBI): domain Eukaryota; kingdom Metazoa; phylum Chordata; class Mammalia; order Rodentia; family Dasyproctidae; genus Dasyprocta; species Dasyprocta punctata. Next base: position 64,627 of record RJWM01003552.1, on the reverse strand, counting down.
AAAAATATCACATCTTTTTTATCCATTCTTCAGTTGATGGGTATTTGGGTTGTTTCCAAGATTTAGCTATTACAAATTGTGCTGCTATACACATGAATGCACGCATATCACTGTGGTATGATGTTTTTAATTCTTCTGGAAATATGCCCAGAAGGAGAATAGCTGGATTGAATGGTACCTCTCATCCTAGCTTTTTGAGGAATCTCCACACTGATTTCCACAGTGTTTGCAGAGTCTACATTTTTATCCAAACCGTTATAATCAACTAGCCACTACTATGACTAGCAAGAAAATTCAGCAATGTTACAAAAGATAAGTTCACCACCAAAATCCACACTTTCCTTACACATTAGCAATATCCAATTGGAGAGTATATACACGCTTTCTTCAAAAATGGCAGAATACTGGAAAATGCTGATGGATAAATTTGGAAATGCCTGTGCAAAATCTTTGAGTAAATTTAGAAAATGCCAAGCAGTAGCATAAATGAATACCTAAACAAATGGACAAAAGATCAATATAATAAAAAGGTCAGTGCTTCCTAAAGCCGTTTGAAAAGTGGAACTAGAAAGTCCTCAAAGTGTGCTTGGTGCACACAAGGGAGTTTACTGATATTAGCTAGTATTTCTTGATCTGACAGCATAACAAAATTGAATAGTTGTCATTAACAGTTAATTTTGTACAGGGCAAAATGATAATCTGCTATTCCTGTGGTAAATCTTATTATATTTGTCCTATTACAAGGTTAATTCTACTAGACTCCCTCCGAGTAAAGATTCTATAACTATTGCATCATTTATGTCTTATGGTATCTAGTTCGGTGCTTATGGGTGTTGAATAAATATTTACTAGATTAATGAAAACTAAACATTGACCAAAGTTATAGATGCTTGAAATACTATTGCACTATGTAGTTTCTTTCCTTTATATACAAAGATAACACTTTATATTCAAAGCATTGAATTTAATTCTGATTTTACCATAAATAGCTCCAATTTGAAGCAAGTCACCTATGAATTATAACTTCCCTAACTTTAATATTTGAGAATCAAACTAGAATCATGGAAGATCTTTTCCAGATCTAACATCTTATGAATGATGCAAGGGTAGGTTTTTGCTAATTAATGTTCATGTTTTAAATCTTTCTTGTGATTATTAAAAACATATTTTGGTATGATAAAGGATAAGAATCAAGGTATTATTTGTGACCAAGAATGAAAGAAAGCCATTCTGGGACCCTCAAGTTGGCTATATATGGTAATCATTAAGTTGTTTATCAATAATTTGGTTCACTTTCTTTTTGGGTACATAGAGGATACAATGACACTATCCACCTAAAGTTAGGTATAAAAAAATGCCTACCCTTATCCAGTGAAGTGTGACCAGCAGTGACATGCATATCTTTCAGGTGAGAGTTTTGAGAGTAAGTATTGCCTTGACACATTTTCTACCCCTGTGTCATCATGACGCAAAATGTTGAAAATCATAGTTGGCCTCAGGTTAAGAATAAGGTAGTGAAATTTCCAGCCAACTCTCCATCAGTATGCAGAAAAACAAAGTACAAGCTTTCATTGCTTTAATCCTTCTGAATATGGGGAATGATTTTTGCCACAGCAAAGCTCACCTCAGTTCAGATCAGAATGCTACATTGTCATACTTTGATTTAGCAGTTGTTAGTTTACCGTCGTAATTCACTGATTAGCCTTATTAACCATAGATACGTTTCAAGTATTTTGCCTCTATAAATAATGTAAAATTTCTTTATAATAGGGACATAATCCATGTGATTTGTCATTACATCTCCAGAGTTTCTATAAATTAGAACACACAGTTATCTCTGCAGTAAAGTCATGCTTGCTTTCTAATACTCCAATATGGGGCTTTTTTTATTTTGAGAGTGGAGAAAGAAAAGATTGGAGATAAAGCTAGTGACCTGAAAATTGGATATAATCCTGAGTTCACTGTTCTAAACAGGTAAAAATAATTGAAGACAGTCAAAACACTCTGTCCAAATGGTACATAACACAGCCATTATACCAGATTCAGACCTTTGTAAACAAGAATCATATCAGGCAGGGTGGATATTTCAAAAGCACAAAATTTTAGTTAACGTGATTATTTAAAAATTATCTTTGGGTATCCTATTCACATTCACATAAACAATTTATTGTTTAACACTAAAGATATAATGATAAGAATTATTACTACAAGTAATAGTCTTCTTTGGGAATGTGAGGGGGAAAGATAAATATTTGAGAGCCTGCTAGGAATAGGTACTTTCACAGCATGCTATTTTAATAAACGTCTTAATTGAAATAAATTATGCATACAGAAAATAACTTATGAGCTACAGCTCAATAAATTGTAACAAAATAAACACACCTTTATAATAAGCATGCAGATTAAGAAACAAAATATGAACACCGCCCTTGCAGACTCCCTTCTACCTTATACCATTTCGAATCTCTTTTATCCCAAGGATAATCACTATTATCCTCATTTCTAACACAATAGATTGGTTTTGCCTAGTTTTACAGCTTGTGTAAGTTAAATCAGTAAATATGTACTCTAGGTACAGTTTTTCTTCAATAATTATAGGATTCATCCATATTGTTGCCTGTAATCATAGATTATTCATTCTCATTGCACATAGTATTCTATGGTACAAAAATATAACATATTCATCTATTGCAAATGGGCAGTAATGGGCATTTAAGTAGTTTGCGATGGGGCTATTATGTATAAATTTTGCTACTATGAATGTTCCAGCACATGTGTATACACGTAATATATGCAATATATGCATATCTAATTTTATTATATAGGAACGTATGTGAATATATATGCATTATGTATGAATCTATGTGAATATATATATGTATTACATATATGAATTCTATTATTGGATGAGATGAATGCATTACTGTGTTCTGGAAAATATTGGTAGTTTGAGTTGTTATGTGATGGATCACCCAATGATCACAATTTTCCACCCTTCTTTATTTATGCAATTTGTTTACTTATGACTTTGCAGTTCCTCCCATCAAGAAGTGAAGTCTATCCTCCCCCCTTGAATCTAGACTGGCATTCTGACTTAGCTAACTTTTCTGGAACCCTATTCAGCCACTACACAAACAATCTTGAGCTAGTATACTGGATAATAAGAAGCACGTAGCTGGGCAAACTCTGTTACCTCAACCAACAGCTGGCCAGTCACCAGACATATGAGTAAGACAGTCCTAAACAAACCTACCCCAGTTGACCTGCTAGCCAATGGCAGATATATTGGTTAGCCAGCCAACATCAACCAAGCTTGTTCCAGATCAGTACAACTATGCCACTAACCTTAAACTTGTGAATAATAATAAACAATGATTTTTAAAGACATTGAGTCACACAGCCATAGACAATGGTTGTGTATTTTTTAATCTTAGCAACAGTGCCATGAGGTTCATATTGTCAACTTCATTTTCTGGATGAGGAAACTCAGGTTCAAAAAGTCTAGGAGACTTTCCCCAGAGCACCCAGCTAGCAAAAGGTGGAGCCAAAAATTAATTCCTGCCTAATCCCAATGCCTCTTTTCTGTATATCACGACATTCATTTGAAATATACATAAACACATAAAAAGTTTAGACTTCCCAATTTCTATATGATTTCAAAGCCCCCAAAACAAAAGTTCAATCATACTGCTCCAGAGATAATAATGGGAAATGCTGTCATTCAAATTATAAGCCTCTCTTCTGGCCCAGAAGCTGGTTATCTCGTTGTGCAAACTCTAACAACAACAACAAAAAAATCACCTGAAGGGCAGTGTTCAGTGTCACATTTCATAATTTTACATGTATATGTATGTATATATACATATATATACAAATATATATATACATATATATACAAATACATACATATGTATATATATATATATATATTTATCCGTGTTCGTGACACCAATAGAATTTTTCCACATACAGGTTTACTTGATTTTATTATACATGATATTTACGTATCTCTTAATCTTTAACCATCTTTTATCACATATATAGATATAATGAACTTTGTCTCATTTGGTGACAGAGTGTACATGTGAAGTTGGTATGAAAAAGATCAGGCTGGAAGAACCAACTTTATGCACACCCAGATGGTTTCAGGCCTTGCACAGTAGGAGAACAAGAATATATGATGCTTGAAATAAAGAGATATATAGTTCTAAACTTTGGAGAAATTTTTACTGTTTTTATTACTACATGATTGCAGCACATAATGATTACATTCCTTGTGGGTAGTTGGTACAGGTACATGATACATCCTAATTCTTTTTTCATCCATTTCCTCTCCCCTTCCTTCCTTCTCCCTCATCTCTGGTCTTGTTCCTCTTCTCTTAAATGTTTGTATACCAGAACTGACAAAGGGTTGGCAGAAGGCACAAAGCGGTCAGGTCTTCCTCCCATTCCCAAGTATTCCTATGTCAGTAATGTCCTCCTTCCCAAATTATATAAACACACTAGGAAAATATGAAATTTTGTTATAAGGAATCCTGAGTTAAAATTCTAATAAAAGTTACTTTGTTTTTCTGAGATGCAGTTTGCTCATGTGTAATGCATCTCTCGCTAAGTAGTAAAGGATTGGAACAGGCTCACGTCTATCTTTTGTGTGTGTGTGTGTGTGTGTGTGTGTGTGTGTGTGCGTGTATCACCTAGATAGTGTCTATTATTGGATCGAACACTTAAAAGAGATAACTGTTCGTATTGTTGCATTCTTGTTATTATTGTTTTGCCCACCATGAAAATTGACATGCCACAGCACCTTTTTTCTCTCATAGCCCTAACAAAGTCTGACAGAAACTTTCCAAAATGTAGATGGCCATCCAACTCAGGAAGCAGTCAAATATCTCTATTCTAAGTACTGCAAAACAGCAAAGTAAATGTAAGGCACATTCTTCCTTTTCTAAGGGGAACATAAAGACAATTACCCAAGAAGTAGAATGCACTGTGCACCATAAAGAAGAGCAAATGGAATCTTTCAGAGGGAAAGAATGTGGATGAAAGGGTGAGGTCAGAAAAGAAGCAATGTAATTGGTGAAAAAGTAATTCTAAGCAGTACTGTAGTAAAATAGGTAAAGCTGGAAATTGGGAAAGGGAAAACATTCTCAGGAAACAATGACTTTGACTAGTGCAGAGTGGAGACTGCATCATGGGCAGGAAAACTGGAACACAAGATTGGAATATAGGGTAAAGCATTTGTGATAAATCCAGAAGGCAACAAGAAATCTTGGGCAGACCATTTAGGGATAAACCTGACAAAAGTGAGCAGACTGGAGCAATCAGAAGCAAAGAGAACAGGGAGGAGATCTTTGCACTGTCAAATTTTAAGGCTAGGAAAGCCTTACTAGTAGAGTTAGTGTGGGGCAGTTGCCATAGAAAGTAGGAGACGTATTAGGAAGGCCTCTCAGTGATAGAACTGACAAGACAACCATTGAAGGGAAGGAGAAAAATCAAATGAGACTGAGATGTGTTTAACATGGTTGACTAGATAAACATGGTCAGCATCAATAGAACCCATAAAATCAGGCAGGTTCATGTTTAGGGATAGGATGAGATAATTGTGACCTGAGGTTTAAGACCACACTGATGGAGATGTTCTTACAAGCTACTGGAAATTCAGGACTGGCATCAGGAAAAGAATTATGTACTAACGAGAAGAGTTGGGTAGCATCCAAAACTGAAGCTAAAATGATCTTACATCATGGAAATTAAATATTCTGAGTCATCTAGGGAAGTGGGAAAAAAGGAAGTGAAGTTTTAATAGGCCTGTAGCAATTTATAGCACTAAAATAAAAATGGCATATATCTGTGAGTTGTCTAGGAAAAAAAAACACATCAGTGATCAGCAATGAGAAAAAATTTTCTGGGAATCTATCCAGGAGCACAAATCCTTCTTGCTTGTTGCTTTAGGCTCTAAACCTCCTTCCCAATTTTGGGGCAGCTCCCAGATACTGCCTAGTTCCCTTTCAAAGCCTGGCTCAATTTTCCCAATTTTCTCCTTCCCAAAGTTTCAAAATGAAGCTTATATTCTCCCTATATTTTTGTTGAGTAGTCTAAGTTTTCCTATTGAAGATGCAAAAACTGATAAGAAATAATGAATATGCTGTAGATTTAATGTGAAATCTTTAAAATGTTGATAGCCACTGTCCCTAATCTTTTTTGCAAATATCAAACAATGGTATGCTGAAGATGGCTTTTCCTGACTCACAAGAGTCAATTGGTGAATTTTTGGCAATTTTACAAGGTTCTAGTTAAGCATAAATATTATTAAAAGTTAATTGCACAAATTTACAAAGAATAAGTCATCAGAAACAAAAGTAATACTAAAATGTATCAGGTCCTCATTATTTCTCCATTATGTATGTACTTGAAGTTATTTTCATCTATTGCATGTATTGGTAGAAATACTATCTAATGGGTGTTACCGTGAACTTACCAAATCTGCATACAATGACATCATACTGGTGACTAGAAATTGGCTTTCATGGGAGGAGTTACTGCATATCACAGCTTTTTCATTTTTCCCTTGGATATCTAGTTATTAGTCATCTATCAGTATACTACAAGGTATTTGTGATGTCATGGAGCAAGCAAAACATCATGGGTGGAAGCCTTAGTTTGGAGGCTCAGCTCCAGTCTTTGCTGATAGAGCAACTTTGAGCAAGTCAATAAGCAACTCTTGAGTCCTTGCAAAAGGGCATATTGATTGATAACCTCCTCCCAGGTTGATGTGTCTTGAAAACCCTACTCACAGAGTCCCATGGGAATACATCTTTATCTCTTGTCTTGGGAATCATCCTTCCTAATTGTGCCTGGGAGGGACAGTTTGCCAAGTTGCATCTAACTCAGTCCAAACATATTTAGGCATTTAAGTCATAACCACTATGAAATTTGATGAGATATTTGATCCTTCTACAGTTACACCTAACTTTTTGCCTAATAGCATGTGGGACCAGTCAGGAATGTTATCATAATCTAACTGCAGGGAAGGATGAAGGCCTCAATCAGATCAGCAATGTTGTGGTATAGCCAATATTGTCTCCTTTTCCTCCTCTCCCGAAACAGATTTCCTAAAATATCCCAAGAAAACATTACGATATCCAAATACTATAAAATAAAATTTCATGCACACACAAGCTTTCTAATTAAGGAAAGTGTATGTGTACATATGTGTCTTTCAGGTACTATCATAAAATATATAAGACAAATTATACTTCTCATTAGCAGAATTATAAGCTAAAAGAAATCCTAGGATGAAATTTTTTAAAAATGTATTAAAAGAGTGTAGACAGTGATTTGCATCCTACATGATGACATTTTGTCAAACCAAATGTGAAATTTATTTTGATGGGTTTTAGAATTCATGTTTTAAGCCTGGAAAGTACATTCAAGTGATTTGTGTGAACTTCTATGGTTGGACGATCAGCCTACTTAATTTTACCACCTGGGCCAGTCACCAGTTCTTGAAAAGAATAGTCTCTAGAATTCTATCTTCCAAATACCAAAGATTTCTATTTAGAGATCCATATATCTGCTTCTTGAATATTGTCATTGTAAATTCAGATTCTCCATGGTTTGTTCACATAATTTATTACCACTTGTATAATAAAAACAACTTTTCCTTATTAAAAACAAAACTTTGCCACACTGACTACAGAATTTTCATTTTACAAGATAGAGACTAATACCACAGAATGAGTTGAAGCAGATGACAATATTGAGTCAATTGCAGTGACATAAAAGCCTTCAAAATGAAAATTTATTTATTATACCCAATGCTATAGAATAATCCCAAATGACAGATTACTACAATCCCAAAATGAGCTATGGCTAGTAAGGTAAGAGATCTTGAAAACAAATATATTGACAAGGGGTTCCAGGGAGAGCTTCACAGTACATATATGTGCAAATAAGTACAAAATGATTGCATTAGATAAATACAGAAAACCAGAGCTATGGAATGTGTACTGTACTGTGCTAGAGTCATGATACTTCATTCAATGGGCTATCATTGTAATGGGAAATCTAGCATTAATTTAGTACATATCTCAAGCAGATAATCCATAATACTAAGCCATATACTTCAATATTTCTTTGGGACAGCAACATGCACGTAAGTGCATGAGTTTGCATGTGAATAGATGGGAGGTTTTTAAAATTAGCCATCTCCCAGTCTCTGTGCGGCCTCCTTGCATATTTTGAAATGGTACTTTATTGAGTGCCTTATATATGTAAGTCATAAGAGATAATGCAATGAAAATGGTAAAATTTCTCTCTTAAGGGGCTGCATTTATTCTAGAGGAAAAGACACTTTAAAAAGTAACTGTTATACGGTAAAAATGGAGATAGAAAAAAAAGTTGTGTAAGAATATCTATCTACCTTCAAATTCTAAAAAAAGAGACTAATACATTTCTTACCATTATTGGAAATATTTTTAAAATTCTAATTGGATAGAGGGAAGTCAGATCATAGGTATCAAAACACAGAAGGAATAGTTCTGGTGTTCCATGGCACAAGAAGATAACTATAGTTCACAATAATCTATCATGAATTTTGTGAAGATTTAGAAGCTAGTTCAAAGGCTCCAAACACAAAGAAATGATAAGGAGAAGAAAATGCTAATTACTGTAGCTTAATATGTACACACTGAACCCCATTAATATGTACAACTCATGCATATTCATTAGAAAAAAATTAAAAATCTCAAAACTAAGTTTTTCAATTCAAGTTCCCTTTTCAAACTATTTTTGAGGCTTTCAAAACTGAGAATTCAATGAATCACAGGAGTGGAAGGAAGTAAGGCAAAAGGCATCTGGGTAGACAGATGGGAGTAGAGAGGAGAAAACCAGTCTGTGGGGGTCTTTGGAGCCAACCCTTCTCCTACCGTGCCCTATATTTCCTCTTTGAGCAGCAAATCAACTGGTTTCAGGCTTTGTTCCAGCAAAGCTGAAGTTAGTAAGTTTTTGACAGAGCTGTGCATGTTCATCAACGGAGATCAGCACCATCCAAGTTGGGACCAATTCAGACCTTCTGATTACTCAGAATAAGAATTAAATCAGTCATTAAATACTTCACATACTGACTGTGCTTTAAGAACTGTCTTTGTAAGAGTTCTTGAAAGTCCACTTTTTAGATTATTTTTATTTTGCTTTGATAAAACTACTTTTCCCCCCAAAGCACACTAAATAAATACACAAAAGAAATAATATATAAACATTACTACTTCAAAAAATGACACATTTCACCATTTAGTCAGAATAATAATTTCCTAGTCAGAGAAAATCATATGGAACTGAATCGAATTTCATGTCTTATTGGAATGAAGCCAAATGTTTTGCTCTGGGTTCATATACTCAGTAAAGGGAAATCATTTTCAGATCTTCTTCCTAACTTTTGGAGGCATAAACTGTTTCCACATATTTTGAACTCTTCTGAAAGTAGTTAACCTTTATTTCAAACTATAGGTCAGTGGTGGTGAACCTATGGCATGTGTGCTGCAGGTTTTTTTTTTTATATCACTGAAAGCTCTAAAAGAGTCGCCATCATTGCTATAGATGTTTTACTGTACTATAATACTTCTAAGGATAGTGTGGGTACAAGATAACTGTGATCTCTGAAAAAGGTTAAAAAATTAGGGGACAAAAATACGCAGAAAAAGAAGCACCTTATAAAATATGACAATGGAGTACTACTCAGGCATAAAGAAGGACAAATTTGAGTCATTTGTAGGAAAATGGATGCACCATGAAACAATAATAATAAAATAAATCAGACACAGAAAGTTAAATATCTCATGGTCTCTCTTATATGAAAAACCCAAAGTATAAATAATTTAAAGAGCAAAATGAAAGATAGATGATAGGAAACAGAGAGGTAGACTTTGTGGAGATTGGAAGAGGATTTGGAAAGGAGGGGCAGAAAGGAGAGGAAGGGAAGGCAAATAAAAAGTATTAAGATGTGTTATGAATACGTACAAATTCCCCATGGCAAATGTATTTACTATGCATCACAAATACATGTTAATAAAAAGACTCCCTCATACCCCTTCTTTGTTACTCAAGATTTATTTTCTTCCTTTGTCAAGTGTAATAAGTTTTCATTATATTTTGTGTCAAACAGTACTCATTTACTTTCAAATTGTTGTTTGTTACTTATAGGAGTTTATTTTCATTGCTCAATTGAAATATTTTTTCTATCAGTAAAAATATAATTGAGGTCTCAGGTTAGGATGGAATGCAACGTACTTTTTCACATTAATATTAATAGAAATAGTTTTTCATTTAAAGACTTTTTCTCTTTACAGTTAGATTTCTAAGTAAAATTTAAAATCAGTAAGTACAGGATGTGTGTTTGTTGAAGAACTACCATGTTTCAGAAATCATGGTGTGCTCTAAAAGAAAGTCTATGAAGAGACTGAGGTAGTCTTTTGCCCTCTTGGTGTTTACAGTCAAGCCGAGAAGATGGTTGAAACCATTTTCTGATTTCTAGAGACAGGGCTCTCTTTGCCTGGAGTTCATTAAGATTTGAACTCTCTGAAGATATCTGAGCATTAAACTAGTTCATTCAGGACTGGGTGTACGGCTTAATAGCATCACACTTGCCCCGTGTGCACAAGGCCCAGACTCTGTCCTCAACGCTATGAAAACCAATGACTAGGGAATTCATAAAGTCAGATTCAGAGTAAAGTGTTACCCCAAGACACTGAACTCTTTCAAGCTATTAGGCTCTGTCCTCCAGGATCTTCTGAAATAAGTATTTATCTTAGAAACCTGAGTTAATGAAGCTTCTAAAATCACCTAAAGGCATAATTACCCCTTAAGAAAATCTTGTTCAGTGTTTAATGGTCAAAATAATTATAATTTATTCAGCATCTTTTATGAATCCACGGCCCCGAACACTCTAAAAACGAATTCTTGCTTTGAAGCTCCTGTTTGAAGTTTAAAGCTGGAGCCACCAGGCATTTGCAGTCCTAACACTGAGTACACCAGGGCTCTCCAAAGCAGCCCATTCTGTGTTCTGACTTTCCAGACTCATAGTCAAGGGGGCGAAGCAAGCAAAAAAAATGATTCATGGTAACTGATGTGGGGCAGATGGAAGTAAAGACCAATGTCTGCTGAAGCATGGATGGAGAAATCAGCCCTGTTGCCTGCCCTGCTCTGGTGCCTATATGGAAATCTCTCAGCTACTGGGAGATGTAAATACTATATTGGGCCTTTGGCTCATTGTTGCTCTCACAATGCAATGACACATCACTTAAGCTGCCTTGATGGGTACTTAGAAGCAAAGATAAATATTTAAATCATAGCTCTTCCACAGGTGTGTAAATGTCTCTGATTGATAAAGTCACGCAATACACTTGCATTTACCTTTCTGTTGATCCCCAGGTTCAAAGAAAGGAAGGCACGACCTATAAGTCAGTAGGATGAAGTGATATTCAGTGAGAATGTCCAGGTGACCTTGTCCTCTAAGGACAGGATGCTAAATGAGGTCAGGGGAAGGCTGTTGACTTAAAAATAATCTCTGCAATCATTTATATCTTTGTAGTAGAGATGGAAAATAATACATGAAATGGTTCCAGTAAAAGGAACCCACTGAATACTGACATAATCTTGCCTTCTTCATGCTCAGACTTTGACCATCCATGATTTTTGTGTGTATAAAATGTTATAAATAGTATAGGCTTTGTGGGCCATACTATCTCTGTTGCAGCTATTCGACTCTGCCATTTTAACATGAAAGCACCTAAAACTGATATAGAAGTTAATAGGTATGGTTGTCTTCCAATAAAACTTCACAAAAACAGTTGCTGGATTTGGCTTATGGGTTGTAGTTCACTGACTGCTGGTCTATAGTATTAACCAAATATAAAACCTGATAGTATACGTGTGTTGGAAGGAAGTCTTCCCAGAGGAGAGAAGGAAAGTCTCCCAAGGAATTATCAATATGTAGATGAAGGAACAAGTCATTTAGGGGACCAGAAAAAATGAGGAAAATAATTTGACTTCTGTTTTCAGTTATAAAAGAGACTTTGAGATTCTAATTCCTAATATACTTTCTTCATAGTTGAAGAACCTGCAGTTTGGAAATGAGAGTGACTTGCCAAAAATCACATAACAACTTATATCCATAAAAAGACTCAAAATACATGTTTAATTCTTTTTCCAGTAACCTCAGTCTTTTCCTGTACAGGTTTTCTTTCTACAATCTCAGATTCATGGTATACTTTCCTCAGCGTCTCCTTACCTAACTAAGTGTTAAACGACTAAGCCATTTTGATGGTGATAAACTTTTCTTCCATGGGCATGCTCCAAATATAGGCATTTTTAACCCAGCTATTAGGGTTAAAAAAGAAAATACTATCCACAGGTCTTTGATAGCGATATTACCCACAAGGTCATAAAATGGGAAGTCTGAGCACTAAACTTCATTGTGCAACTCTTCAGATTTACTGGCTGTAAAGACTTGCTCTACCACAGAGATGGAAAATGATGAATGCATATTTCTTTCTCTCTTCTAGCTATTGCAAGAAAGATGCAAGGAGTCAATATATTTCTAGTTCTCAGTTGACTGCATGGAGGTAGTAATTGGAGTCAGACCAAATTTAGCAGATTGAAGTTTCTAGGCTAAAGGTTAAATAGTATATAAAAAATGATGGAAACTCTTTTACTGAAATACAACCCGAGGCAAGCATGAGTTGCTTCACATTTAAACATGGTGTGACTCAAATAACAAAAACACTATTTTCATAGAAGAAATCGAAAGATTATTGTGCCCAATGCTATGAGAAAATAACACATGTGTGTTTTTATATCTCTTCTGGATTTTTCTACTCTAGGCAACTAAATACAATTCAGTACTTCCACACATTTTTTTTATTATACTGAGTTGTGTAGATTGTGCTAATGGCCTCGTTTCTCCACTTTCCCATACATTCCCTTTGTTCAGGTGACTCTGAAGTTCTCTCTGAAGAATCAGGGTGTATTTCTCCACCTATTAGAACTGGGCTCAGCCATGTGGCTTGATTTGGTGAAAAGAATGAGGTAGGTGTGACTATTGTGAGTTCAAAGACCAGATTTCAAGAGGTTTTGAGTTATTTGAATTTTTCCGGCTTTTGCTATCACCGTATAGTAGGCATATCTAGACTAGCTCGCATATCAAAGAAGTGGACAGGAGACATTTGGAAATTATCAAGTCACCTCACTGATAAGGTCACCTCTAGTCGATCTATGGATGCATGGGAATGTCAGTTAAAAGGAGGATAATCATGAAACAAAGCCCAGCCTAGAGTCAACTGAACACAGTAGACATGTGAAATACAAATATGTGTTTTGTATGGCTCCAAGTTTTGGAGTAATTTTTTACATAACAGTATTTTAGCAGTACATAAATTATGCGTATGGAGATTCGGTGAGTATAATTACAGCTGTTATAATTACTGTATATATTATATTATTTAGTATATTAAATAGAATACTAAACATTAATATTATAACATTAAACAATACCTTCCAGATACTATGGCATAACAATTAAGAGCCTAGATGCTAGAGCTAGACTAATCCATTTGAATCCTAGTTCAGGCACCAATCTAAAATGACTGTCAATGAGTTACCCCTTTGTGTCAGTTACTTTTCTTATTGCTGAGACAAAATACCCAGCACCCAAAGTTAAAAGAGGAAGGGTTTATCTGGCTCACAGTTCATAGAGTTTTTAGTTCATAGTTGACTGGTGCCAAGCAGAGTGGCATGGTAGAGGGGCATCACAGAGAAGAAACAGTCCACAGTAAGCAGTTAGGTAAGAGCAAGCAAAGAACCTTAGCAGCTTCTTTCTGCCCCTTTTTTGTATTCTATCTAGGTTACTGGTATTAAGGTGGTTCCACACCAATAACTGGACCAATTTAGTAATCACACACCCTTAATCCCAACATCACACACTCCAGATCTAGGCATCTGTGAAAAAGATCAGCCTATGACTGCATGAGGTTTTGGGGAAACATCTAGAGAGAGAGAGAGACAGAGAGGGAGAGAGAGAGAGAGAGAGAGAGAGAGAGAGAGAGAGAGAGAGAGATTCTTGATAGTGTTTAAGAAATAAGCAGCCATATTGAAAGAGGACCATGTGGCAAGGAATTCCAAGTGGTCTCTAGAAGCTAATATGAGAATCCAAGCAATAACCAGCAAGTAAGTAGGAACCTCAGTTCTATAGCTGCAAACCGATGAAGTTGGTATGTTATCCTAACAAATTAGGAGGTAAGTTCTTCTTAGTTCAGACTGCAGATAAGAATGCAGCTGGCCAAAACCTTGATCACAGCATAGCAGAGGACCTAGTTAAACCATGCCAATAACTTACCCCGTAAAATCTGCAGTATAAAAAAAGTGTGTCTGTGTTTGCTAAATTTGTAGTAATTTGTTAAGCAGAAATAGAAAACTAATATATTAGCAAAGTACTTTAGTATCTTCTGTGCCTAATTGCTTCATATGTAAAAATAAAGAAAATAATTTCCATGAGACTATAAGAATTAAATAATATGAATAAAACACTTAAAACATACCCTGTATTAAAAAAAGCACTTAAAAATTCCAGTTGTTATTTTTACTAATCCAAAGTCATTAAAACAACTTCAGTATTCGTTCTGGCAGCACATTTATCCTTTCAGCCACTGAATAGCAAAGCTTTAAGGCTATAATTTTGCACTAGAATACCACCAGTTAATTACTCACTGAATTAACTTCTCCCAAACATGGAAAATTTCCTACAAGATTATGAATGGAGAAAATAAAAATATTGGAATGATAAAAGCAGCTTGGATAAACAAAATTATATAATATAAGCATACAATAGAAAACTATTCAGCAGTTAAAGTAAATAAACTAGAGCTATATATGTCAATGCAAGTAATATTGAGAGAAATATTATTGAGGACAAAAGCTGTACTACTTATTTAAAATTTCAAAATGCAAAACATTGTCAGTTATTTATAAAAACATCCATATGCAAAAAAAGTAAAGATGAAAACTTAATTCTGAACTGGGAAGTAGTTAGAATGCAGTGGGATGAAGTCACAAAAGGGCCTTCTTTATGCAAAGAAATCCCAACTTTAACATTGGTTAACTCTAGGTAGTTAATATGGATCTTTGTGAAATTTTTCTCATACTCTTCTGTATATTTTAAATACTTTTTAAAGTCAATTGGTTCTTTCTGCTGATCTGTGTTAAGAGACCTGATTTCCCATTTCTGTCCTATCCCTAGCATACTGCATGACATTTCACTCCTGTAGGGTCCAGTGTCCTTATTTGTAATGCTAAGGGAAAGCATAGAGTTGATAGATAATTTTACGTAATTCCTCGAGTTAAAGGTTATAGAATACTTTATCAATTGCTTTAAGAAAGAACAATATTGAAAAACATCTCAAGTCCACCCTTAAACTCTTTTGGAACCACCCTGTCCATGTTAGCCATTTTTCACTTGTGGTTATTTAAATTCAGTTCATCAGTTGCAACAGCCACATTTCAACTGCTCAGCAGCCACACGCACTAAGTGGTTACCATACTAGATAATGCAGATAATAAAATATTTCCAAAATGTCTCAGAAAACTCCATGGGACAGATATTTTTATTTTAAAAAGCAAGACAGAAAAATGATAGAAATGTTACAGAATTTCAAAAAAAAGTAGGAAATTAACACTAGTTAATATATTGCATATTAAAAAATAAAATAAAATAAATATATTGCATATTTTTATCTTCAAAATAGTTATTCAGGTTGCAAGATCTAGGTATAAAAATGATCAAACAATCAAACAATGACAGCACAAACTGTTCTTTTTGATGAACTAACAGGTATTAGTAGTATAGTTATCTTGAACACATATATATACATACATTTATATATGCATACCTGCATGCATATAATCTTTTCCTTTCTTCCTTTTCTGCTTTCCCCTATCCCAGTTGTTCTTTCCTTTTAAGCACTTTCTTTCCTTTTCATTATTGCAATATCTATAGTACATTTTGGTTCTTATTATACTTTCAGTTTTTTATTTTTATTATTTTTTTTACACTAGGAAGACACTAAGATATTTATAAATGTGAGTTTAACTTATTCACTTGTGAGTATAGTTTCCAGTTGCCTCCATTTACAGATCTTGCAAAGGAAACTTCAAAATGTGATCAGAAAATCTGTTCTCGCATGTTTAGAACATTCATAATCAACTTTTTATTAGTGCATGTTTACAGTACCTAATGATTACATTCATTGTGGGGAGGTGGTACATGATAGTCATTTTTACCAAATATATAATGAATAGGCTGGGTTATCCCTGAGTGTCAGCATTTAAAAGCAGAGTTTAAATTTCTTTAATCTGAAAACAAATTTAAGAGTCAGAAAAACTGAGAAGGATTAAATATAAGTTTTTCCCAAACTGTAGATTATAAGATGCTATGGTGATAAGTTTTCTTCTCACTATGTTCATTACAAAATCTTTTAAATCTTTTAAATTTCCCTTCCAGTTCTAATATCTATCGACTCTTTAACTACATTCCCTCTTTCAACACACACTTCAAAACTGGAACTGGTAAACCACAGATAATTAAGCACATATTTTAATATGTTCAACCTAGACAACACTAATCAGACACTCTGGTGTTACAAATCCTGTTTAGGTACCACATTTGAAGACTGAAAAAAATGGGTTACATTAATGTAATCAAGAGTCCATGTGTTAGGTATTATTGTTTCCACTTTCAAGATAATTAAACAGCTTCTCAGATTTTAAGAAACACACCTAGAGTTGGTAGGAGGTGAAATTCAAACTGGAATTTTGTATGTCTTCATGACAAACCAGTGTACCTTTCAGTTAAACTGCATGGCTTCTCAACGTAATCAAAACTAAACTGGCAGAAATTATAAGTAATTGGAAAAATATGAACTCCAAATATTCCTATTTCTATTTCCCTTCTGTTTTATTTTCATGTGACAGTATGGTACTTCGAGACAACTTGTCACTATTTGGTTATAAAGAACCTAAGTACATCAGCTAGAAGTCATGTTTTCTGCATCACATATTATGTAAGAAATACTGAAGCTAGATTTAAGTTACCCAGATTTTAGCTAAGTTGATTCCATCTAATATAACATTGTACTGTTAGAGTAATATCAGACTCTCCAAGGGATGCCAACCTTCTATTGCCATGTTGCATCTGCCTAGACAGTCTGTGGTTCTAGCATACCTTGTAAACTAACCCAAAGTTAGTGGGATTTCAAAGATAGGTGGGATAGTGGAATTTAGTGATCTTGTCTTCTCCAGAAGCTCAAAAGTAGTAATACTCAACTGGAATTTTTCTTCCCTAGGAACATTTGACAATGTTTGCAGATGTAGTTTATTTTCATAGTAGGAGGTGGAAATATTCCTGGCATTTTGAAGGCAAGAGATGCTGATCAGCATCCTACAGTACACAGGACAGCCCCCACAAAATACTGTCCAGCCCAAAATATCAATAATTCTCCCTGTTTCGTTGGCACAGCAAAATATTTCCAAACATTGCCAAATATTCCCTGGGGGCCAAAACTGTATCCAGCTGAGATCCATTGAAATACAGTTATAATTAAAAATCTCACTTGACAACTTTCATTAAAATGTTTTTAAGAGGATATCGCTTCATTGTATTATGTCATTTCCTATAGAAGTATCAATTACAGATTGAAAATTTCTAAGTGAAAACTGTCAAGGAGATGCAAAGTAGGAAATTTTTATATTTATGCTTGACCTTTTGTTTTCCAAATTTTTTGTTATTTGAAGTGGTTCGCTCATTAGGCCAAAAACAATCATCTGCTGTCAACAAATTAGTTTTGTTACTCAAAAAAGAAAGATTTCAAAACAAATCATGTGTGGATGAAGGAAATCACTCTATTTATGAGTACTAGTTACTCAGGAAATATCTCAGGTCCAAAAGTTGAGGAATTTTATTCTATTAAATATGTATATTAACATTCATTTAAAAGTGTTAATTAAATTCAATGTCTAGAACTTTAAAAGAAACAGAATTCTTCTTTTATGAAAAGTAGAAAAAGTGAGATTTCACATTGTCTGACTCTCTTGAAGTGTGAATATTTAAACTGGTTGTTGCTTCAGCGTTAGAAGCTACTGAAACTTCTGCCCCTAGAGGATTCAGGCAGAGTTCTCCATGGGCAAGGATTAGTGAGCCTCTCTCATAAGGCATAAATAAAGGTAGACCTAGGTTAGGCCCTCAAGGAAATTTTCAACTCCACAAATATTTAGCAACCATAAATTTTTCCATTAACTTCCTAGGCACCCACGTTCAGACTCAACAGGGATGACAGTACATGGTAGAAAGAACAGGGAATTTGAAACCTGAAATTCCAGTATAATTCTGACTTCACCACTGACTATCTGGGCAAGTTACCACAACTTCTGAACCTTGGCTTTGTTTGCTGTGAAATGGGAGCAATGATTTCCACCACATGGATCTGTCATGAAGTTTTTAAGCAAAAGACATATAAAAGAATTTTGTAAACTGCAACTTTATTTGCCCTTGCTAATTATCCTTAGCATCTGTTTATTTATGCATTCATTCATTCATTCATTCATTCACTTATCTATCTACCTGCAATCATTTATTGAGAACCTAGCACTCATTCTAAAAATAATGAAAATGGTCCATAAGGATTGACCATCTACCCGTTTCCTGAGAGCCCTGATGAGCCAAGAGTCTGATTCAAGTCCTGTAGCCATTAACTTCCCCTTGCTC
Source organism: Dasyprocta punctata (assembly GCA_004363535.1). Classification (NCBI taxonomy): domain Eukaryota; kingdom Metazoa; phylum Chordata; class Mammalia; order Rodentia; family Dasyproctidae; genus Dasyprocta; species Dasyprocta punctata. Next base: position 45,819 of record RJWM01003552.1, on the reverse strand, counting down.
AGAGCGGGGGAAGTTCTTCACCAAGGCAAATATATGCCAGACTTCTGCCTTCAAGGAAATGTATCTATCTGTCTATCTGATCTATAGTAGATAGATCAGATACATAGATAGATAGACAAACAGATAGATAGATAGATAGATTCCCGCTCCCCTCAAAGCTGAAAAACTGAATTCACAAAGCTTTCAGAGTACAGGAAAATTCAAGCAATTTTTTTCTACACATATTTCCTTCCAGAATATTACTCATGCATACCCAACAAAAGCTAAAATTATCTAACTCTCCCAGCTAAGCCATCTGTTGCATGTAAACATCAATGCCACATGTATCTAGTTGATTATGGTACTCAAAAAAAAAATTCTGACAACCAAGGGGCGTTAAATTTTAGGTGTTGATGCTAACACTTCAGTGGAGAAATGAAAAGATCTTAGTGTCAGGATGGATCTGTAATAAGCTTAGCAATGAAGGCAGAAAATTTGAAAATTGAAGAAAAAAATGGGTCTCGTGAAAGGGAACATGTACATCAAGGCCAGGGCAAGGAATGGAATTTTAGAAGTGTAATTCATTAAATAGGAGAAAATCAGTGTAAAGTTACTCAAGGAAAAGTATGTGAAACAAAATATAATTTTCCAAAATTCCAAGTTCACATACACAAATCTTGCCTTTCTCAGCCTTTCAGGACAAATGAATATTTACAATAAACACATTTGAATGGGTAAATCTCCAAAAAGAATGGCCCAACTAAATATGATTTTGTAGTGTTCATTCTTTCATCAAACGTTCATTTAATGTAAATTATTTATTGGCCTAAGTAGAAATAAGTTGAAAATTAGAGTAATGGTGAAATCAACATTATCTTCAACTCAAGGGTACCTTCTTTTCCCCATAAAATGTCAGATGAGCACTTTGCTCTATACTGTATTAGCAAGGGTCACAAGAGAGGGAGTAGTAAATCAATTTTCATAGAATATCACCCACTTATTCATGCACTGAAAGGTAATGCACTGAGTACATTGCATTACCTTTCAATGTGTACATGAATTTACCCTAAATTCTAATAATTTACCCTAATTCTTAGAATAGAGTCAATGGCAACTGGTATCAAATGAGTTGTAGAAAACATTATACATCTCTTTGGATACTAAAGCCCAATCAAAGTCATGTTTTTGGTAACTTAACATTGAAAACAATGAAATCAGCTCCTTATTATCCCACCAAAGCTCAGTTTGAGGAATTTTGATGACTACCCTCAATTATTGGTGTGTATATACAAATATAGCACTTGAAGATTGCAAACTCTAAAATTGAGACACTTCACTATATATCTTGATAGAGATAAAAATTAATACATAGTGCTATATATGTGCATATATAATATATATTATATATAATATTATATATATGATATTTTATATATATATGATTATATATATATCCTAATTCTCTCAAGGCAGATCCAAGGGAGAGAAAAACAAACTCCAAGTAGCAGAACAACACAAACTGATTAAGGAAGAGGTAAAGAAACTTCACAAGTTCAAAGATGACATAACCCCCAAAGTAATGGAACTAACATACAAAACAACCAATGTGAATATGGAAGAAACAATTAAAAATTTGAAGACCTGACCAAAATGGTTCAAAACATAAATGACAAATTTGCCAAAGATATACACTACATGAAAAAGTGTCACAAAAATTCTAGAAAGAAAAAATCATATAGAATTCATTAATTAAAGAAATTACCAATGTGAAGACAAGGTTTCTGAAATCAAAGACAAAGTGGTAAATTATACTGAGTTACACAGAAAGGCTTAAAAACAGTAAGAGAACAACAAAAATTTATCACACAGCTACCAGACAGCTCTAAGAAGGCAAACTTAACGCTAATTGGAGTTAGAAATTATAAGTCAGTACATGTGAAATAAAAAATCTGTTTAAATAAATCATAATTCAAAACTTTCCAAATATAAGGGAAAATATCAACATATAGGTAAATAAGGCTTATAGAACACCAACTACAATAAAAAAGAGAAACTCCTCGCAAGACTTCTAATCCAAATCCCAGATGTCGAACAAAAAGACAGAATTTAAAAAGCTGTCAGAGAAAAGCAAAAAAAAAAAAAAAAAAAAAAAAAAAAAAAAAAAAAAAAAAAAAAAAAAAAAAAAAAAAAAAAAAAAAAAAAAAAAAAAAAAAAAAAAAAAAAAAAAAAAAAAAAAAAAAAAAAAAAAAAAAAAAAAAAAAAAAAAAAAAAAAAGTAAATACATTAGAATTACAACAGACATCTCATCACAAACTTTAAAGGTCAGGAGAGCCTGGAGTAAAATGTTTCAAGCCTTAAAAACAAAAAAACATCCTACTTAGACTAATATATCCTGCAAAAATTTCTTTGAAAAAAATGGAGATAAGGGCATTCATTGGCAAAGCACTTTCTAAGAGATACATATTCACCAACTTGTACTCAAAACAAAATCTAGAATATTCTAGAGAGAGGCAAAAAACTGAAAAATTCAGGTGAAGTGAATACATTAAAAGATAAATAGTTAAACAACAGCAAAAAAAAGAAAAATAAAGGAATCACCAACAGAAAAAGAATGCAATAACAGGAATAAATCAATAACTTTCAGTGGTAATATCTCTTAGCTTCAATGGCCTCAGCTCCTCAATTAAAAGACATAGACTGGCAGACTGGATCTAAAACCAGAATCCAACAGTCTGTGATATTCAAGAAATTCATGTAATCCAAAAATAAATTCACCTAATCTAAAAATCAAAGAATGAAAAACAATATTTCATGCACCAGGAACCCAAAGGCAAGCAAGGGTAGCAATTTTACTCTCAGAAAAAGTAAACTTTAAGCTGAAAGTGGTCATAAGAAGCAAGCACTCACTAAATATAAGTTAAGGAAACAATTCAACAGGAAGAGATAACATTTGTAAATATATATGGACTGAATATTAGAGCATCAAACTTCACAAAACAAGCATTGCAGGATATAAAGAACAAATAAATGACAATGCAGTCATAGGGAATGACCTCAATATTCCTCTTCGATCAAGAGACAAATTAACTAACCAAAACATCAACAAAGAAATACCAGACCTAAACCATACCTTTCAACAGATGGAGCTAATAAACGTATACAGACTGTTCTACCCCACTACAACAAAATACATATTCTTCTCAGCAGCAAGCAGCACACAGAACTTTCTCTAAAATAGATCACATAGTAGTCCACAGGTCTGTTTATATAAGTACAAAAAGCAAAATCACCCCATGTATACCACCAGACCATTGTCATTGAAACTAGAAATCAACCACAGAAGAAAATACATAAACACTTGGAAACTTAATAACACACTCTTTTTTTATTTTAAAGAAGCAAAACAGAAAAAAAGTATAGAAATAATACAGAACATTTTTAAAAAGTAAGAAATCAACACTAGTTAATATATTGCATATTGTTATCTTAGAAGTAGTTGTTCAGGTTACAAGATCTAGGTATAAAAAATGATCAAACAATCAAACAATGATAGCACAAACTGTTCTTTTTGATGAACTAACATATTAGTAGTATAGTTATCTGTGTTGCACACATATACAATCATACAGTTACATGTGTATAGCTACATACATATAATTTTTTCCTTTCTTCCATTTATCCTAGGGGTATCCCAGTTGTTCTTTCCTTTTGAGCACTTTCTTTCCCTTTCATTATTACAATATCTATTGTACATTTTGGATCTTATTTCTCTTTCAGTTGTTTATTATTATTATTTACACTAGGCAAACCACAATATTTACAAACGTGGTTTGATTTATTTCACTTATAAGTATACTCTCACATTGCCTCCATTTACCTACCAAAGCCTCAAGATCATCCTTCTTTTGATCATCCTATTTTATAGCTGAGTAGTATTCCATTGTAATAGCACACTCTTAAGCAACCAGTGAGTGACAAAAGAAATCAAGGAAGATATTAAACACTGTCTGATAGCAAATGAAAATCCCAGTACAAAGTCCAGAACCTATGTGACACATTGAAAGCAGTCATAATAGAGAAGCTTACTTGCAATTAATGATCATATTAGAAAAACAGGACCAATATTGCCAAAATGGACATACTTCCAAAATTGATATATAGGTTTAACAGAATCCCAATCGAAATATCTACAGCATTCCTCATACAACTAGAGAAAGTCACCCTAAAATTCATGTGATACCAGAATAGGTTCACAATAGCAAAACCAATCCTGGCCACAAAGAGTGAAGCAGGAGACATCGCAATACCTGACTTCAAGTTATACTACAAAAACATCAACAGTGATTAAAAAAAACAGTATGGTATTGGCAGAAAAACAGACATGTTGATCAATGAAACAGAATAGAAGCTGCAGAAATAACCCCAGACACCTGAATTTTGACGAAGAGGCCAAAAACTTGCTGAAGGAAAGATAACCTCTTTAGCAAATGGTGCTGAGAAAACTGACTATCCACATGTAGAAGATTGAAGATAGATCCATCTCTCTTACCATATACTAAACTGAAATAAAAATGAATCAAAGATCTAATTATTAAAACTGAAACACTTAACTCACTGGAAGATAAAGTAGGTACAACCCTTGAAGGCAAAAGTGTAGTCATGGACTTTCTGAACAAAACTTCAGTTTGGAAAAGAAATAACAGCAAGTCAACAAATGGGATTATATCAAATTCAAAAGTTTCTGCACAAAAAGTGAAACAACCAACAGACCGATGAGACAACTTACAGAATGGGGAAAATTTTTGCCTGCTACAACTCAGGCAGAGTACTAATATCTAGAATATATACAAAACTCAAAAAGCTAGACCCACACAAAATTTAAAAAAATAATTGGACAACTGAAATGATTAAACACCTCTCAGAGGAAAAAATACAAATGGCTAATAAATTCATGAAAAATTGTTCAGCTTCACTGACCTTTAGAGAAATACAAATTAAAATGACACTGACATTTCATCTTACTCCAAAATCAAGAAATCAAATAATTACAAATGCTGGCAAGGCTTTGGTAAGAAAAGAACATTCCTACATTGCTGCTGAGAATGTAAGCTAGTACAAACATTATGAAAATCAGGATAGAGATTCCTCCAAAAATTAAAAAAAGAAATTATCTTTAACCCAGCAAATCTCCTTCTAGGTATCCTCTCGAAAGAGTTTAAAAATATCATAATACAGTGACACATTCATACCCATATTTACAGCAGCGCAGTTCAAAATAGCTAAATCTTGGGGGTTGCTTATATGTCCATCAACATATGAATGGCTAAAGAAAACGTACTTTCAGTATATAATAAATACTAAGGTATAAAGAAAGATAAATTCCAAACACTTGTAGGAAAATGGATGCACCTTGAAAATAATTTTAAGTGAAAGAAATGAGACACACAAACTTAAATACCATATGGTTTCTCTCATATGACAAAAACAAAGTACAAATGAAGAGCAAAATAAGGAACCAAAGAGACAGACATTTTTTCAAATGGGAAGGGAACAAAGAATCTAAGGGGGGATGGGGGAGGAGAAGGTGACTTTAAAAGATTTAGGATGTGTCATGTACATGTACCAAATACCCACAATGAATGTAATCATTATAAGTGACAAACATGAACTAAAAAATGGGGGAGGGGATCTAGAGACAGAGGAATTGAAAGGAGAATAAAAACAATTAAAATACACTAAGTTCATGTACCTACTCCCTAGGCACATTTTAGTTACATATTCAAGGATGTAGGAATTTTGTAGGATGAGTAGGCCTTGAGATCTTTGTCGGGATCTAAATGATCAAAACACCACCAAAGCAGTATACAAAAGCCATTTCATTTTAAATCTAATCAGTTTTCCTTTAGCAACTCTTTTTCATAAAGGCTTTTTCTTGGTTAACCCCAAGGATTCATGGGACTTTTAGTTTCACTCAGTGTGTTGAGAATGCCTATTATGTGTTAAGAGCTCTATAAAAATTTTCTCATTTAGTGTCTCATCATATTCCTTATTTCCATTTTAGAAAGTAGATAAGAGTCCCCAATTTAAATCTGAAGAGACTGAGGCTCAGAGACAGGTTTTACATCAGCTTGCTTACCTACAGTATGCTAAACTAAACTTAACATAAATATTTCTGAATGAAGCCAAAGAAGAAGGAAAGGAACAAGACCCCTACTACCACAAAAAAAAAAACTAACTAGAGGCGACAGGATTCAAACTCCTATCCATCTTATTTCAAACCCAACTTCATCTCAGTGTGCAACACTGCCACCTCTGTGCATGGGGAGGGGGAAGTATGTGAGTGCATGCATAACTATGTAATCTGTACCTTATACCCAATCCTATTCTTAAGTTATTAATAACTTAAACTAGAAATTGTGGATTATAACTGGTTATCAGTTTTTAGTTTGGGTCATGTCACTATATCCAATTGAGTTACCAAGGACTCTTCAAACACATAGACAAATACAAACCCAAAATCATAAAATATTAGTTTGGTGTAAGTAATCATAAATATATCTTTATGTTTTCTGTTTATTTTGCATGTGACACATAGACTAAATGTATTTTCAAAGAGGTGCATTTTCCTTTTTCCACCAGAATCTATACCAATCATTCACCCTTTAGTCATATTCTTACTTATGTCAGAAAATGTATAGTTCACAACATAAAGTTACTAACAATATTGCAGACCCTTTTAGAAATGCTAATTCTAATCTGATTTAATGTGGTACTATTTTATGAAAAATAGGCATAATTCATATTTTATAAATATTTAATTGTATTCAATTACTTAATTGCTTTTAACAAAAAAGCAGGTCAACCAACAGTTAACTAACATGAGCCTTATACAAAACATTGTTCCGGGTGACCAAGGGCAACTTTATTCTTGCTCACAAGAAATTTACCAATTCATTTCAAAAAGTTGAATTTATTTCCTTTCAATAAGTTTGCAATTGATTCAGAAAAATATTTTTAAAATTTAATTTATTTAATACAACCTTTATACTAAATGGTTAAAAGAAGGTTGTGAGAAATATCCTGAAACCAATGATGTTATACAGATTTCAATTCCCTCGCTTGTTGTGAGGAACAATGTTCTTTATTGGAATGAAAGAAACAATTGGCTAGGGGCCAAATTTGTGCATTTATATTTCTAATGGAAAATTCATTAACACAACCATTTGTTAATGGTTGCACCTGCAGCTTTTCCCTGTAAGTGTTTAGCAGGGTTATGCAACTAGGCAATATTTGATTATGCTTGATACTTCAGACATTAGTCTTGCTAAAAGCATTAGCTTAAAATTCATAGCCAACAGTGATGGTGAGATGCTACAGAATGTGAGAGATGTGTGAATTTGTACACTCATAATTTTCATAAGTGATTAAATACTCTAACATGAGCTTCAAGATTCAGAATCATTTCACTGTAATTATGTTCACATAAAACATAAATTTCCGATTAATAAATGTAATAAAGACACATGTATACATGCATAAATATATATAATTTTATCTTGCTTACTGATTTAGCCAAGTATCTTATCAGCTATAATACTTGAATAAATGTATTCATTCAAGTATTTACTGAATGTCATATCTTACTGCTAAGCACTGCCAAAGATACACAATAATTACTAAGTAACTCTTAATTTTTCAATGAACTTAATATCAAACCAAGTCAAATACAATCCAAGTGTAAAATAATAGTTCAAGCTACAATCAGTTCTTTAGGAGCTCAGAAAATAAAAAGACCACCATGGATGCCTAGGGAAAGCTTTAATGGAAAAGAAGGTGCTCAGCTAGGTCTTGAGGATTGTTGTATCATTTTCTTTTTCACATGATGATCAGGGATTAAACAGTAGTCAATGTGAAAAGATGTTGGAAGCGGTAGCAATGGGAAAAGACAGCTTTTTTAAAAAACAATTTTGCCCATAATATAAACAAGTTTCAATATGACTTCCTTATAGATTCCAAGGACACAATTCTAAAATTCAGTGACAAGGGAATTTCGAGTCTATTGTGAAATTTCAACTTACAGTACATATTTAAATAGTAGGGTAATTGTTTTATGAATTATTTAAATGAGATATAAATGACTATGCAATATTGCTAATTACTAAAGAAGTAAAAGCATTAAGAAATAAAAAAGTATCATAGTAGTAATGATTATTAAAAACAATATATCCGTGAAGGCACCTATGAATTATAACTCAGAGGAAAGGCACACTAACCATTCAGGATACAGGTAATGGTATCAAAGAAATGGTCCATGCCCTTCATGGAGACACACAGACATCTTAATGAACAGTGTTCCAGGGATTAAACAGAGGCTCACACAGAGGTGGGATGATGCATGCACAAGTCCAGATGCTAAAAGCTAGGCATAGTGACAAAGGCAAGGCATCTTTCTTAAAGAGGTCCCTCAGCAGAGGGCATGGTTTGAGCAGAGGGCATAGGGAGCAGGTTGCTACCCTCGTGCAGGAAACTCAAATAAACAAGGCATAATTGTATAGTGTTCTCCACCTTATAAACCTTATAATTTAGTCATTCAGTAGTTGAGTGAAGTCAATTTTTAAAACATATCCTGATATTGCTGAGTGTAGTGGCACACACCTGTAGTCCCAGCACGTAAGAGGCTGAGGCAGGAGGATTGCTGCAAGTTCAAGGGCAGCCAGCCTGAACTACATAGCAAAATCCTATCTCAAAAACAAAAATTATCCAGATATCCAGGATTCAGATCTATGGATCCTAATCCAAGTGACTTACCGGGAACAATAGACACTGGCACTTTTTTTTTCAAAGCTTCCTTGGAGAATCCAGTGTTGAATTGAGACTGATAGCCACTGTCCACAGACCAGTTAGGTTAGGTTAGGTTCCACTATTGGAAAAAATAACATCCAAATTTCAGTGCCTCAGAGACAACCATGTTTTTTTATTTACACTTCTTATCCACTGCAGGACTACAGAGCTGCTCTGTTCATAACATTCACGCTGATGGAGCAACTGTTACTACAGATGTTACCGGTCACTATCCAAGAAGAAAAAAGAGCCCTGGAGGCTCTAATCCCTGGGAATAAATATTTCAGTCTTAAAGCAGCATGCATCACTTTCAGTTACAGAGGTTTGCCAGAACTAGGCAAGTGAGACCACCTATCTGTAAGAGGGCCAGGAAGTGTCTTTCTCCCATGTTGCAGAATGTAGAGAAAGTCATAAATAGTCATTGGTCAGCATCAACGATAACCATTAAAAACAGGCATTAAGGATAACCATTGTTAGATAGCATTAATAAAAACTGTTCACAGTCATTAAAGATAACCATTTTGGTCAGTATATAGGTTAACAATGATAAGCATTACATTGTTCTGTATTAAAAGTAACCACTGTTGACCTATGTATTAAAGATAAGCATTGTCATCCAGCATTAGGGTAACCAATGTGAGCCAGTATTAAGGATAAAGATTACCTTGCCCAGAATTAAGATAGTGCCTATTGATCAGCATTAAGGATTGCAACTAAGAATAACCACACAGGATCTGTCCTTCAGGCTAAGGAAATTGGATTCTGAATTTGTGTTCTGTATGCAGCCCATCCTCTCCAGTCAACCTCCTCATCTTTACCATACTTCATAGCTTTTCTCAGTCCACACTGACCGCTCAAGAAGTGTGAGGTAATTCTAACGTATTCCCATAGCTTACTGAGTTCAGTTCCATCATGGTATGCAGCACAATGTCTTCAAAGAATCTAATTGTGTTGCTGAAGATAGGAAGTATGGCTTACCTTGGAATCCCCACTGTCTCACATAGGGTCCTGTGCATGGGCTCAAGAAATTTTGGTTGAACTGATATAAATTAGTGCAGTTACTAAAATGAGCTCCAAGGTAAAGGAGCAACTCCTCACAACCAGGTTTTAAACTACTTCAACAAGGTAAACTTCTCTGCCATGCACACAGTGGATTCAAATGCTCAGACTGATGCACTATTTGCAGTGAAGTTCCTCAACTTGATGCTCAACAGAGGAAAAAAAGTGATGCTCAACCAACATGTAGGTAGGAATTTACTCACCGAATGAAACTTCTGTTGTCGCATGAGGGAGACTTAACGCCAAACAGCGGCAGAAACTCCCAGCTTATCACAAAATACAATCTTAGAAATTTGTTCATCATAAATGCTAATAATTTGCCAACTTTACAGTGGGATACAATTTTGATACAAATTATAGCACAAAAAAACCTTGGAGATGCACTATGGAGGACTGATGGTATTTTCAGATTCTCTCTTTTGTATTCTGCCTCCTTGCCTGACTCTCTGTGTATCTCTTTGTATCTCTATCTCTCTGTCTCTGTGATGTCTTAAAGCAGCATGCACTCTACCCCTTCTAATGCTTCTTCTCCATATCTATGTGTGCCTCTCTCCACAAACTCTCTTCTCAATGCCTCATTAACTGGATAACTGTGAATACTGTTTTAAGGAAATATTCTATCTTCATCTTTACCTACATAATAGGGTAAAAACAAAGGAAATTGCTCTCAATGGGAACAAAACTCATTTATCACCAATAAACAGCAGCTTCTGATGTTTGATAAAAATGCACTTTGAAATATTCATGCAAGGCTATGTTAACATCAGAGTGTTACACTAAAAATTCTTGATAAACAGAAGTGGGGTTATAGGCTTATTGGGATGTTAGCTGAGCAAAGATAGCATTTTTGGAGTGAAGAAATAAAAATAGGTATCTCACCTATATTAGTGGTGTGGATCTAAACATATTAGATGATTATTAAGTATCCGTAGTCTCACAAAAAAATCAGGCTAAGACATAAATTTAGACAACCTAAATGGTTTGATTCACCTCCATTATGCAGTTCTTACATTTCAAATCCCATTTGTATCTAACAAGAAAATCCATGCATAAGAATCCAATAGAATAAATTAATTAATACTGAATTCATATTTATATCTACTCCAACTGGGGATTTTTTTAGTTTTTTTCAAAAAATCTATGGTCTTTTCCACTTTTTTTTCATGATCAGAAACCGTACCTGAAGACCAAGTCAAAATAAGGATACAGCCTTGAATACGCTCTCTATGTAAAATACTGACATTCTACAAGGACTAAACATGAGTATCTGGCCATGACAACCCCATACTCCAACCAATATTTTTTCATCTCCCCAGAACATTTACTATCTTTGAATAGCATCACCACTCTGATTCTTTTAGGAATTGCTTCCTTTACTTCAAATATAGCTGCTATAGGGCCAGCATATCTTTATACCACCCTATTTCCAATGCTAAAATTGGTCCACAAGTGGGCAACCCAATGCGAGTTATTCCTCATGACTTCCCTGTGGGTACTGAGTACAAAGTTCCTAATTTGATGGTGAAAGCTACAGGATATGCTACTTAGGAGAAATTTGCAATGTTTTCTAACTTGAGAAGGAAGCTGGTTGTTGGGGAATAGGTAAAATCAACAGGCAGAGATAAGAGACAAAAAAAGAATTTAAATAGTGTTTGTAGTGAACACTGTCAACATCTGTTATGGTTTGTGTCTGTACATCCCCCCAGAGCCTCATGCAATCATGGGAATCAGGCTTTTCAGAGGTGGGTGAATCTAGTTTGTGAATGATTCATAGTCCAATGCTGGGATTAAGGATATGAGTGCTAGCCTCCCTCTAAGGTGCATAGTCTTCATAAAATGTAAGGGGCAGAAACAGGCTTGTCCCTTCTCCCTTTCTCTCTTGTTGCTTTTGCTGTCCTCCACTGACATGAACTATTATCCCTCTGCCATGTGCGACCCTAACTTGGAGCCAGTCAATTATAAATTGAAATTTGTATGAACTGTGAGCTAAGTAAACCATTCTTCCTTTATCTCTAGATGCTTGGTATTTTGTCTCAACAATGAAAGAAGAGTAACTAAGACAAAATCTCACCCAGATTTCTTTTTTTTTAAACAAAAATGAAAGAAACCAAAGCAAAACAATTTCACAACCAGCCCGTAAGAGAGTAACAATCATCAGTACATTGCATATTATTATATTCACAGAAATTATTTAGGATAAAAAATACAGACATGAAACATTATCCAAAAATTATTAGCACAAAACTTTTGCCTCAATGAATCAAGAGAAACTAGCTATATGACTATCTTTTTTGTTATAATTGCTCTATTGTTTTCAAATAAACATTTCACATTAAAAATGAAATCTGAAGATGACCCTGAGAAAACTACTTTTCACTCAACATTCTTTTTCTTTAACTGTCTTAACTAATTTTTTATATACATAGGTTTTGTTTCAGTCCATCACACAAGTGCAACAATGCAATGGTTACATATGTGTGGTTTATTTAGTTCACTGAGTACTATATTTTCAGCACTCATCCATTTAAGAGTGAAAATGTCTAGTTTATCATTCTTTAGAGCTGAGTAGTATCCCATTATATAGAAATACCACATCTTTTTTATCCATTCCTCAGTCGAGGGGCATTTAGGTTGGTTCCAAGATCTAGCTATTATGAACTGGGCAGCTATGAGCATAGGTGCACATATATCGCTGTGGTAGGATGCTTTTAATTCTTTCGGGAAGATACCCAGAAGGGGAATAGCTGGGTCAAATGGGACCTCCATTCCTAACTTTTTGAGGAATCTCCACAAAGACTTCCACAGTGATTGCACCAGCCTGCATTCCCACCAATAGTGGAGAAAGATTCCTTTGTGCCCACAGCCCCTCCAGCGTTTGTTATTGGTTGACTTTTTATTACTAGCCATTCTTTCTGGGGTGAGGTGGAATCTCAGTGTTACTTTCATTTGCATCTCTTGAATGGCCAGTGCTGTTGAACATTTTTTCATGTATTTATTTGCTGTTTGTACTTCTTCATTTGAAAAATGTGTGTTCATCTCAGATACCCATTTTTGGGTTGAGTCTTTAAATCTTGGGGGAATGATTTTTTTAAGTTCTTTATGGGCTTTTGATATTAATCCTTTATCTGAGGAACAACTGGCAAACATTTTCTCCCAGATTGTGGGTAGTCTCTTCACACCATTGGTGGTTTCTCTTGCTGTGCAAAAGCTTTTCAGTAGGATGAGATCCCATTTGTTGACTCTTTGTGATAGTTCCTGTGCAGTCTGGCTTTTATTCATAAAGTCTTTGCCTACACTGATGTCTTCAAGAGTTTTACCTACTCTATCTTCCAGCAGATTTAATGTTTCTGTTTTAATTTTGTGATCTTTAATCCATTTAGATTTTAACTTAGTCCATGGTGAAAGATATGGGTCCAATCTTAATCTTTGGCATGTGGAAAATCAGTTTTTCCAACACCATTTATTAAAAAGGCTATCTTTCTTCCAGTGAATGTGTTTGGCACCTTTGTCAACGATAAGGTTGCCTAGTGTATCTGGAGTTGTTTCTGGATCTTTGCATTGTCACCAAACAGAATAGCTACTCCTGCTTTTGGTGGTGGTGGGGTTCCTGTTGCATGAAATTTTCTTTTTCCATCCTTTGACTTTTAGTCTATGAATTTCCTTTTGGGTTAGATGGGTGCACAGTATATGGTTGGATTTTGTTTCTTGATCTATTCTGCCAGTCTGTTTCTTTTAGTTTGTGAACTGAGGCCATTTACATTAATGGTTCTAACAGATACACATTGACTTGTTTTTGTCATGTTACCTTTCTGCTGTTGGTTCTTTACCTTTCTCCCCTGTTTAATAGTTTGCCCTTCTTGATGTTTTTTTTTTTCTGTTGGTGTTCTTGAAATCATAGTTATTTTTATGTCTATATAGAATATCTTCCAATACTTTTCATAGGATTGGTTTGGTGGTCATGAAGTTCTTCAGTTGTTCTTTATCATAGAGGTGTCTTATTTCTCTATCAGTTTTGAAGGATAGCTTTTCAGGATACGTCAGTCTGGGTTGGAAGTCATTTTCTTTTAGGATTTGAAATACTTCACTCCATGCTCTTCTTGACTTCATTGTTTGTTTTAAGAAGTCAGCTGTGATTCCGATGGGCTTTCCTTTATAGGTGATTTGTTTTTTTCTCTAAAAGCTTTTAATATTCTGTTCTTCTGTTGAATTTCTGGAATGTTGATTATTATATGTCTGGATTTAGATTTTTGGTTATGGCCAATTGGAGTTCAATATCCTTCACTTTTCTGTATGTCAGTTTCTTTACCCATGTTTGGGAAATTTTTTGCTATTACTTCTGTAAATAGTCTTTTTATATCATTGGTGTTGTCACGTTTTTCATTGACACCTATCGATTTATATTGTTTTTCCTTGCATTGTCTTGCAACTGTTGAATTATTATTTCCTGGTTTCTTGTTACTTTTAAAAGATCTTTCCTTTCCTGTTCAGTAGCTGCCATCTTGTCTTTGAGATCTGAAAATCTAACTTCACATCCATCTTGTCTTTGAGATCTGAAGATCTAACTTCACATTCATTGAGGCAGTTTTGCCAGTTTTTGATGGAATATTTTATTTCCTGGATACCTCTTTGGATCTGTTTCATGCATTCTAATTCTTAAACTGTTCATTCAAAGTTTCTATCATTTTCCAGCACTTCTCTATTTTTTAACTATGTCTTCTTTAAATGTGTTCAGCATTTCTTTCATTACATTTATCATTTCTTTTTTTTTTTACCTGGGAGATTATTTCTTGCCTGATTTCTTTTACAGCTTCATTGAATTGTTGCTTTACTTCAGTTGCTATCATTTCAGAAATTTCAGATGTGTGATTTACACTTTCTTCTATGTCCATGTCTCCTAGACTTGTTTGGGATGGGCTGGAGGTTTCAGGTTGCATTTTGCTTTTTCATTTTCTCATTTTCCTGCATTCCCCTGGGGTAGCTGAATGCGAAGTCCCAGTTACTTTGTGGGTTGTCAATGGTGCCACACAGCACACCGAGGCTTCCTGTTTGCTTGGGGTCTCTGAGTGGATTCTTACCAGATTCCAAGTAGCACACGGAGGCCCCCCAGCTAGGTGGAGTATGCTGGGAAAGACTTCAGCATGTGGACCAAGGCTCCCTAGCTACTTAGGGTCACTGTGTGGTACCTTACCAGGTCCCCAGCAGGCACAGAGGCTGCCCAGCTAGGTGGAATACACTGGGCAGGCCTTCAGCAGGCACCATGCAGTGCACCAAGGCTCTCCAGTTGCTTAAGGTCTCTGGGAGAATCCTTACTGAATCCTGAGCAGCACACTGAGGCTCCCTGACTAGGTGCAACATGCTGGCCTCACCTTCAGCAGGTGCACCAAGGCTCTCTGACCACTTGGGGTCACTGGGCAGTGCCTTGTCAAGTCCCCAGCATGCACAGAGGCTCCCCAGCTAAAAGGAGTATGCTAGGGAGGCCTTCAGCAGATGCCATGTGGTGCACAGAGGCTCAATGTTTGCTTGGGTTCACTGGATGGGTCCTTACCGGGTCCCAAGTGGCACAGTGAAGCTCCCCAGCTAGATGGAGTATGCTGAGCAGAACTTCAGCAGGTGCACCAAGACTCCTGGGCTTCCTGGTGTCGCTGGGTGGGGCCTTACTAGCTACACCTATGACTCTTTTTGGATGGCACCCTTGGATCCCATAGAGCTTCTTTTCTCTGACATTTGGAGTCAGAAGTGTGTGGAGGTTGCTTTCCCTAGGATGGGGTAGGGTTAGTGAGTAAATGACTAGTGTAGATATATGAAAACCAGGCTCCCTTGCCTCCAGTTGGGGAAAACACTGAGTTATAATTTACATTTCAAAACTTATCTGCAGGTTCAAGTTCAGGCTGAGATTTGACTGAAAGCCTTGTTTAGCTTCTTCCCCTTCCCTGTATTGTTTCTCAATATCCTTTGTTTATCTGAAGAACATTACAAACACAAAATTAATATTCGGGTGAGTCACTCAGTTATCCCTCAAAGTTTAGTTACTAAGACATCCAGTTGCCATTTCTTATGACTTCATTTTTATTTTAAATCATAAACTGAGAAATTATAGTTTTATATCTTTACGGGGTACAAAGTGAGGATATGATTTATAAACACAATGTGGAATAATTAAACCAAGCCAATCAACGTATCTGTCACTTCAGTTGCTTGTCATTTTGAGGTGAGAAAATGTGAAAATTATTCTCCTTGCAACCTTGTTTCAACTTCATAAATCACAGACCTAACTATGTCAACAACTGAGACATCTAATTCAATACCTTATGATGTGATCCAAAATGATTATCTTATAGGATAAGTTGATATGAGCAGAACATTCGTGAACTTGATGAAGTAAATAATTTGACTGACTTTTATTTTTGAGAGTTGATTAGTCAACTCCATGAAAAAGATCAAACTGCTTTGTACATGTATATATAGTCATATTTACCATTTAACAACCTTTGAGAGAGCATAGTATAGAAAAGTTGGCTCTGTTGATCCATGCAGTTTTACAAAATTAGTGCAGCAGAATACAAGTGAGATATTAATATCATTTCCAATCTTATTATGATTATAGACAACATGTGATTTGCGATGAATTTTAAAGGCCCAGGAGAAGTTTACTGATGCTAATGATAAGAAACATTTTGACAGCTACCATCTGGAGAAATGCTTAAGTGAATATAAGCTGCTAAAAATGAATTTAATATGATAACCAGTTTATTGGGCAGGTTACAGAAATATTTCTGTACAACTATTCATCAGGGATTAAGTCATTTGCTCAAACTTTTCTAACATTTCCCATCCCAGTTTGAAACGAGAAAACACAATCACCAAAGATCCAGTGTAAATGAGTTATAGATTTGGGACTAATTTGTGCCCTGATTAAATCTATTCAACCATGACCATGTTGTAAAGTAGAAACAAAAATGGGACCCTGGTAGGAAAGTCCATAATTACTGTGACAAAGAAACAGCTATCTTAGTGCCAAATGAAAAATGGAAGTGTTTTACATTTTCCTGAGAAAGGAGATTCCATGATATTGCCTTTTACTCATATAATCTGTGAAATTGTTATTAAATATTAAATTTAATATTGGAAATGGAACTTGTGCATCATTTATGTGTAATTGTTAGCCATTAAGTAATCCACTAACTTTAAAAATAATTGAATGACAGCATGGATACAATGCCAATTCACAAACAAGCTTCACCATTTCTGACTCAAGTATGCACACTCTACTTTCTATAAAATTGATAACAGAAGTGTGTGTATGGGAGTGATTGTGGTCATCTTTCTGACATGATAAACTCAGAAGTACCTTTCTTCTTAAAGCAGATTTAAGGTATTAAGTTAATTACTGCTCTGTTTCACTTGAAAAGTGAAGTATTGTACCTTCATATAAAGTAATTACTTTTGGGTTCTTACTGTTTTTCACAAAAATTTCATAAGGAGGAGAAACTTAATGCTGTGATCGCATTCCAACTGTTTGGAGTGTGCTTTTGTTCATGATCTGGCCTGCCATGCATTCATTCCCTCAATCGTTATTTAGCCATGCACAGTTTGCAAGGACAGAGAACACCAGAACTGAAAGACAGGGATCTCACCCACCCACCCTTTGTGAAATTCAAAGACCAGTATTGAAAGCAACTGAAACAGTTGAACTCTATGATCACATCATAGAGTATCTTTATTGGAAGAAAGGAAAGCTGGTAGGAGAGAAAACAGAAGACTTAAAGGAGGATAAAACTTAACAAATCCTTGCAATTTGAATTTGACCTGAAATGCACAGCAGGATTTTTACAGATGCAAAGGAAAACTGGAACACTTGAAGTGTAAGGGAACCTCACAAGCAAAATCACATAGATTGGGAAATGTATTGGGCAAAGACTAAGAAACTCAAGTAGTTGTTTATTGCAGACTAATAAATATTCAGACTCCCTATATTTGGCAAGTCAGCACAGGGAGAGTCAAACAGGATCAATACATTTGCAAGGTAAATAAAATTTGGGTTTTGTGTCATGATGAACCCCAGTAGAATAGCCTATTGATCAGGAAAGATCTGCTGCCTCAGTGGGGAACCTACCATGCTTTCAGGAGACAAGCTGCTCAGTCCTGATGCCGATTGACCATGTGGTGGAGGAAGAGTTTTCATACCTTTGTGGTACTTGGGAGCTTGGACTACATTCCACACATGTAAGGATTTCTGGATTTAAAGGAAGATCATTTCACAATACCACCAACTGGCAAAAATAGGCAAGAATATTATATTCTTAATATAAAAATATAAGGTCAATCATAGTTTGGACTAAGTGTCCAGACAGAACAGACCTTACTGGATAAAAATTTTCAGAATTAGTAACTAGCTGGAACAAGGAAAGGCAGATTAAAGCACAACTCAGTAACAAAATATTAGAGTTGTAAAAGTAACACATGTAATAATACTCAAAAGTTTGAAATTGCTACCTATTTTCCCTTGCTTTTATATTCTAAATTCCATATAACCAAAACTTCTTTAGAATTTAGCTAAGAGTTATTAGGGGTCTCCTATATTGCAGACATTGGCAAAACACTACCAACTATAGCCTTCACTCTCAGAAGAACATACTAGAACCTACTGGAAGCCATTGGATAAAACTGGTATATACTCCTAAAATGTCAATTTTACTTGATGGAAAACCATTGAAGATATTTTTATAAGACAGTAG
This sequence comes from Dasyprocta punctata, assembly GCA_004363535.1. Lineage (NCBI taxonomy): Eukaryota > Metazoa > Chordata > Mammalia > Rodentia > Dasyproctidae > Dasyprocta > Dasyprocta punctata. Next base: position 27,205 of record RJWM01003552.1, on the reverse strand, counting down.
TGAATATAAAATGAATTTGTATGTAGAATTCACTTGACATTTTATGATGAAACAAGAGAGTTCAAAGAAGATTTGAGCTTTCCATGGGTACCCTTGCAGCCTCACTGCCATTAGAGGAACATTAATGGAGATTTTTGAAATGAATCTCATTATTTAATCCTATCAAATGTTTGATGCTCTCTACTTTACACTTGTAGAGGTTGAGGTTCACAGAAGTTATTAATTTACCCAAAATGTTACAGCTTCCCTGATTAGAAATTTTCCACTGATATTTAATCTCAATTTGAACAGAAATAAATGTAACATAAGATGAAGGCAAACTTTAACTTCTCAGTGTATATTATTATATATTAACACTGACATTTCAAACTGTCACCTTATTCCACTGTTTCTGTCTAAAACAATAAAAACTTTTAAAATTCTATGTTCCAGATGTCCTAAAAGCTGAAAATATTCAAAGTTTCTAATATAGAACCATTTCTATTTTTAAGAGTTTTCCTAAACTTTGAGTTGTCTTTAGAAAAGCAGATCTTAACTGTTACTATATGGATGCCAGCTTTTCGTGCATAAATTTCACTTTCCCAAGGAGGTTAAGTGATGATCCCATGCACACATGACTTCCGTGAGTCTATCTAATTTAAGAAAGGTTTAGTGAGTGACTGACAATAAGGCAAATACTCCAAGGAGCCACATACCACAGATGGAGCACTATATCTAAGAACTGCTACAAACAAAAACACCATCTCAAGACTCAGTGGTTTTCAACTTTGTCACTCAGAACAAGACAACACCATTCACATGAAACATCATTAGTTTTTGTCAATTGCTATCTCTGTAGTTGGTGACCTATAGGTTTGTTTGAGAATCTATATAAGATATTGTCATTTGTCTTTAAGAATCAATACCCACCCATGGTATCTGAAAGGCTGAAACACAAATAAACAAACATTTACCAAACTCCCTTGATGCTGTAATTCCAAATATGATGTAGTCTTTGCTAACTATATATACTCATAGGAGATATGGAAAGCAGAAGGGAGGTAGAAGTCATTCTTTTCTATGGACTTTTGAATACATGAATATGACTCGGTACATATGATGCTGTCTGGATTTCATAGTTTCTGTTGTAGATTCCCGATTTCTGTATTGTAGTCACATTGGTATATAAGATTAAATCAGCGTACAAGAGGGTTTCCGGATTTTGATCACTCTAATGCCTCCAATATTTTATAAGCTGCTAATTTTCTGTATTAAATCTAATACCTGGAAAGATTTCTTCTAGGGAACATGATGGAAACTCTGTCTGCAGTGGTACTATGAGTTGTGATTAGAAAAAAAAGTTTAAACAACCAAGCACAAGGATATGAAAGTTGTGAAAAAAATGAGTACATCCTCTTTGTTTTCTGGGTTTTTTTAAAGCTAAGGATGATGCAGATGGTGTGATGGTTGTAAAATGGCTCAGAATTGTCCTTTCTCCAAGGGCTTAGGTTACCTTAACATTGCATAAAACCTGAGCACAATTTATTGATCCTAAGTAGTGAATCTTGTGACTGGAAGTGACAATATATGCTAACAATTTTCTCTGTCTAGTATTGGGTCCTGCCTCTTGTCACAATTAATCTGTGGGGTTTTCTTTTCCTAGAGGAGACAATTTACAATAGTGATTCTGTCCAATTTTATCACAAGCTAAACTCTCAACTTGGGCTGTATTCAGCATTCTTAGAAAATCATATACAGGTTTAATTGCAGAAACTGATATAATTGGTTTTAGTGGTATCCAGGCATCAATATTTTAAAAACTTTTTCAGGTAATTGTGAAACATAACGAATCCTAACTATAACTGGCATGGACAAAATTATAAAACTACAGTTGAGATAATTCATGTAACATTTTCGTAGTAAACAGACAAAGCTCCATGCAAAGCCATATATAGTTATCTGTGACAACTAAAATACTCATAAAAGTTCAATGAGTAACAGCAAATTCAGTGAAGTTGTCCATAAAGGAATAATCTCCAGAGGAGTAACTTTGCTTGAATGTTGAACAATGAATGGGATTTTCTTAAATGAAAGAAAGGGAAGGGGTAATCCAAGTAGGAACTAAGTAGGAAGGACCATGTTGTGTGATGTGGACAGTTGAGAGTTGTCTTAGTTATTTTTCACTCGTTGCTGAGACAAAATACCTGATGCCCAAAATTAGGGAAGGAAAGGTTTATTTCTTACAGTTCTCAGGGGTTTCAGTCCATGCTCAGTTGGCTCCAAGGAAGCATGGCATGGTGGGGCAGTCATTCATGGCTGCTGCCAAACAGCAAGGCACACAAACCCGGAAAGAGAGAACAGAGGAAGACACATCTTCTTTACACTGTATGTCAGCTCCACCCCTGGGTTAGTGCAGCACTCACATCACCAATCCCAGTGCCAGACAACAAACCAATCTTGAGCGCCAGACTCAGTCTCATCCAAATTACATGAGGCCTTGTGGGGAACACAAGATCAAACCAATACATTCCACCCCTGGTTCCCCAAGGACTCATGTATATCCTTTATACAAAAGACATTTAGTCCATTTACAAGAGTTGCCACAGTCCTAACAGTTTCAGCATTGCTGAAAAGTCCAAGTCCTGAATCTCCTCTGAGATCTATGGCAAATTCTTATTTGTAACCCCCTGTACAAATGAAAGCAAGTTAAACACTTCCAAAATGCAAAGACACAAGATAAACATTACCATTCCAAAAGTTACAAACGGGAATACAAAGCTTTGGAACCAAAGCAAGTCCAAAATTCAGCAGGACAAACATAAAGTCCTGGAGTTCTACACTCAGCATCTGAAGCAATCTGGTTGCAAGCTTCAAAAGGCTAGAGTGATTCCACCCCTGCATCACTTCCAGGGGTTTTAAATTCCATAGCTTCTCTTTTAAGCCCAGTCTGTTCGATTTTTGTAGCTTTCCTTGGACAATCCACGTTCCTGGCTTTTCTAAACTTCTGGATTTTCCATTATACCATTGGCTTCACCCTTACATCTTCACATATTGCCCTCTGCAGGCGGGGTGGAAGCTGTGCATTTTCCTTGCACCAAGTGGATGCCACCAAGGTCTGCTGCCAGCTGGTTCAGTAGCCAGGCTTTCCTCTCTCTTGGCTGTAGGGGTTGAATGCCTGGATTGCTGAGTTCTCTGAACCTAATTGTGAGGAAAAGCTTCTCTATGCCACCACCATTCTGGAATCTGGTGTGGCCACCATCATTTTGGAACCTCCTGTGGCCTCTGTCGCCACTCTGGAACATGGCACTCTGTGGCTTTTTCCTCCAAGCAAACTCTTTCACATTTGCCATCTTGAGGCTGCAAAAGGTGGAGACCCACTGCTACACGGGATGGACCCAGGCCATCTTTTTCATTCCTTTGTTCCTTCTCAGTAATGGAGGTCTCAAGTCTATCTTTAAAGTCCACAGCTTTCTGGCCAAACTCACAATGTTTTGTATCACTATGCTGGAACTTTTGCTCTTGATTTGCAACATAAATCTGACTAAAAGCCTCCAACAGTAGCCAGGCCACCACTTCAACATTTTATTGCTTTGAAATTTCTTTTGCCAGATTAATCAGTCCATCGCCCTTAATCTCAGTCTCAGGTAAAGTCTCTGGGCAAGAGGAGAATGCAGACAAACTTTCTGCCAAGTCATAACACACATTGTGTGGAGTCCAACAACCAATGCAGTCCTTCCTCCCAGCAGAAACCTCCTGAGCCTGATCTTTACTGGCAGGCTTTCTACCAGCCTTCTGGTCTCCTGGGCTCTGACCAGAATCTCCCATAAAGAACAGTCTAAGCTGTTCCAGTTCTATGCATTTAGGTGACATCTCTGAACCTTTCCAAACTCTTGCCCCAAGCCATTTCCAAAGGCTCTTGAACCACATGGTCAGGTTTAGTCACAGCAACAACACCACTCCTCTGTTACCAAATTCTGTCTTAGTTACTTTTCACTTGTTGCTGAGACAAAATACCTGACCTCCAAAATTAGGGAAGGAAAGGTTTATTTCTTACAGTTCTCAGGGGTTTCAGTCCATACTCAGTTGGCTCCAAGGCAGCATGGCATGGCTGGGCAGCCATTAATGATGGCTGCCGAACAACAAGGTGTGTGAACACAGCAAGAGAGAGCAGAGGAAGGCATGCCTTCCTTATACTGTATGTTGGCTCCACCCCTGGGCGAGTACAGCACTCACATTGCCAATTCCAGCACCAGACAACAAACCAATCATGAACGCCAGATTCAGCCCCATCCAAATTACATGAGGTCTTGGGGGGGCACAGGATCAAACCAATACAAGAGTCAACATGGTAAGAGAGAAATATGTAATCTTGAAAGTAGTGGGGGACAGATTTGAATAAGGTAAAGTTGGGTCCCATTACAGAAGGTCTCAGAAGCCTAGCAAAAGGGGCTAAATTGGTAGAACAAGGCAAATGGAGAATCAGTAAAAGGAGTGCCCTTGGTCTTTTGTTATGACAAATGGTATTATCTTTGGGAAACTAATATTTCTGAAATAAAATATTCAGGATCTAAATCTGATGTTATTAAATACAGAAAGGGTTATTATATATTATATCTATAAATATATTTTATATATTATTAGTACATATTAATTATGCAGAATATTGGGTTTCATTGTAGCATTTTCATACTTCATATAACATACTTTGATCATATCCACTCCCAATTAGTCTTCCTTAGTTCCCCTCTGCATTCCCTCCTTTTTGTCTAATAGTTTCCCCAGAACAGATTATAAAAATTACAATTTAGCAAAGACTTTTCTATTCACACTACTCTTTGCTTTAGTACAAATAATGTATCTTATGTTTTAGAACTAAAATATATTCTTGCAAAAGCTCATAATCTTGACCACAGTTATACATTGGTAAAAGAAAATTTCTTGCAGATTCAAGTGATCCATCATTCAGTTTCAAAATATTTTATTGTGATAACATATACCATAAAATTTAATATCTTAACTATTTTAATTGTGCAGTTCAGTGGTATTAAATATACTCATGTTTAATGGTACAGCCATCACCACTCATTCATCTCTAAAGCTATTTTTATCTTACAAAACTTGAACTCTGTATCTATGAAAACATAACTCTATTTCCTCCTCCTGCAGGCCCTGACAACCACCATTATATGCTCTTTGTCTACGAAGTTGACTACTCTAACTATGAAATTATGTATTATTTACCTATTGGGACCTGGCTTATTCCATCTAGCAAAGTTCACCTACATTGTAGCATATGTCACAATTTTCTTCCTTTTTATGGCTTACCAATAACGCTTACTTAAAAATAGGACTTCTGTCATTTGCTTCTTGTATTGTATAAGACTTGGAGGGATTTTTTAACCTTCATTTCCTACATTATTGCCTCTTTTGTACTTAGCTGATTGTTGTGAAACATTTCCATACTTTTCTCATTAATTTTTACATATATTCTGGATTTTCTTTGTACTTACAATGAAGCTTACATTTAATGTCATAAAGTCCTGTACTCTAATTTGTATCTATACTGGCTCCATTTCAATAGCACACAAAAATTCTCTTTTACCTGGCCATTCACACTCCTTTTAATTGTTGATGAACAAAATTACATCTTTATGTCTGTTAATATTTGTCTTAATGCTGATCAACAACTACAACCCCTTTCAGCCAGAAGAAGCCAGATCAGTCATTGTCCATTTCTCCCTTACGGCAGTTCAGGATACTTCTTCATAAGGGGGAATGTTATAGGCAGCTGAGTTAGATAGAAATATTATAGGCAGTAAGATAGGATTAGGCCCTCAAGGGAGCCAGCACAGAAGACCAGATATCTTGTGACCTTGGAGGAGACAGACACCTCCTGCTGTGGGCCACATCTCAAGACAAAAGACCAAACAAATGCAACCACACCTCAAGTATAAACATCAGGGATTGATATTCAAAATAGGTATGAATCACCTTGAGCAAGCCAGGAGTCACCATCTCAATCCCCTATAGAGTCGCTACTCTTTAAGCATGCCCGCTTGCTATGTGACTCGGTTCCCCATTTTTCCCTGATTTAATCAATTTTACCTGAACAATTAATCTTTTTGGTTGACTGCAGTTCTGTCCCACCTCATGCCCACCTTGTGTGTTCCCATTTTTTCCCCACCTTAGACCAATCTCACCTCGTGGTTTTGCTCTATAAAATCCCTAAAAAAGACAAGGTCCTTGGCAACCCACTCCAGACCCCTTCTGTCTCTCTCCCAGACAGAAGCTTTATTTCTCTCAATAAATATATCCTGCTCTTAAAAAAAAATGTCTTATTTAGTTGGGTGCTCCTGTATTTGGTGCATACATATTTACGATTGTTATCACTTTCTCTCAAAGTGTTCCACTAACAAGTATGTAGTGATCTTCTTTATCTCTTTTGGTCATTCCATTCTTGGTTTGAAGTTCACATTGTTTGTAAACAGAATAGCTACCCCTGCTTTTTTTCTGGGTTCCTGCTGCATAGAATATTGTTTTCCATCTTTTGACTTTTAATCTATGAATTTCTTTTTGAGTTAAATGTGTTTCATGTGCATAGCATATTGTTGGATCTTGTTTCTTGATCCATTCTTCCAGTTTCTTTTGATTAGTGAATTGAAGCCATTTACATTGATGATTATAACTGATATGTATTGACTTATAAAACAACACTGAGATTCCATCTCACCCCAGGAAGAATGGCTATTATCAAGAAATCAACCAATAATAAAGACTGGAGAGTCTGTGGGGGAAAAATAAACCCTCCCCGACTCTTGGTGGGACAGTAGACTGGTACAACCACTGTGGAAATCAGTATGGAGATTCCTCAAAAAACTAAAATTAAAGGTCCCATTTCACCCAGGTATTCCTCTTCTGGGTATCTTCCCAGATGAATTAAAAACATCATACCACAGTGATATATGTGCACCCATGTTTAGAGCAGAACAATTTGTAATAGGTAAATCCTGGAAACAACTCAAATGCCCATCAACCAAGGAATGGATAAAAAAGTTGTGGTATTTTTATACAATGGAGTACTACTCAGCCATAAAGAAGGCTAAACTTAAGACTTTTTAATAGGTAAATGAATGCAACTTAAGAGCATACTCATAAATCAAATAAATCAGACTAACGTGTAAACATCATGTTGTCTCCATAATATGAGAAACTAAAAGAATAAATAAGATCTAAAATGTATAGCAGACATCATGAAATGGGCAGAAATGTTAAAAAGAAAAAATGAACTAAGATGAGTGAAAGGGGACAGGACAGTAGAGAAAAGGGAAAAAATGCAAGTCAGCTATACTATTAGTGTCTCTTAGTTCATTAAAAAGGAAGAATTGTGCTAATATCAACTGGAGAAATGTTTATGCCCATATCTTATACCCTGAGCAACTATTTTATATATTACAACATAAAATGCATTGACCATTGTTATTCTTTTATTATTTTGTTATGATGTTTTGTTTTATCTTTTTTCCATAAAATAAAAAAGTTACATCTTTTTGCACTTTGAGTCCAAAACATAACTAACAATTTTAAATATGTAGACATTATATAGAAAATAAAATATGGAGTCACAAACCAAAGTTACAATAATATTACCTTTTATATGAATAATTGCTTTTTAATGTAGTGGCCTCTTAAATTATGTAGGAGACAAGTGGAGTTACAAACTGTTGTTACAATAGTACTGACTTTTATAATTTCCCATATATTTATCTTTTCTGAGGTCATTATTTCTTAAAATGGCTTTAAGTTATTAGCTAGTTTTTGCAATTTAAAAAGCACTGCCTTTATCATTTTTTCATGGTACTCGAGAACTGAACCCAGGATCTTCAGAGTTCCAAAATGGTATAGAAGATATATTCTGCAGATATAATTGTTACCTTGGTTAGGAGACAGATTCCTGGCACTTTATACTATGTTATTTCTCCAGACTCCTCTGGTCATCCAGTTTTATATATCATTCTAAAAATATTCCCTTCTACTCTTCACTCAAAAACTATTATGTAAACAGTTTTTTTCTTTTGCTTCACTATACAAAACTTCATCTGCATTTATTTTCATAGTGACAGGCAAGTACAAAAGCACATACACACATCATACCCTTTTCTAAGCAGAGATATCTTTGTGAAGAATGTTACACTTCATGTTCAAGTATCTACTTAGTTTCTGGTATATAATAGACATGTAACAGAAAATATATTTTTGAATTCCATTACTAGTAACATTTGGTTTTCTCATATAGTGCCCCATCTGACACTATACACCCAGAGATTAGAAAAGGGAAAAAAACTGTATTGAGGAGGGAGCTGGGATGCAGTTGGAATTTTCCTCACACTGAGCAAAGATTAAAAAAACCACTCTTTATAACTATACTATGTGGGAAAGAGAAAGAAAGGGAAGAGAAATGAAACAGTGAGAACATGTGCCTTAGCTCCTTTGCTCTGGGTAGAATTATTTCGTTGGATGATTTGCTACATGGTCTGTTGGTTCACAAATAAGTGTTTTGTTGGTGTACTTCTATTTGGGAACTCCTGAAATGACAGGCAAGTAAAGAGGGACAATGTTTTGTAGAAAGGTCATAATAAGACACATCTGCATCATCTCTAACTTCCTATACATAGAATGGCTTTGGGAATTTCCCCGTGCTCCAGAGGACCAAAGTGAAGCTTGAGAATTCACTGGGTAACTTGCCACAGAGTGTCCCTGTGTTGGGAAAAGTGCCTCAACACCTGAGGGATACATAGATGGCCATTCAGGGAAGGGCTGAATAAAGCCAGTGAGTCAAACATTCGAGGGTGATCAAAGCTAGAAAGTAAAAAGGTGGAGCCTAGGAAGCAAAAAGAGATGGCCAAAACCAGACCACAACATTTGCAAGTCATTAATTTCAGCAGTGGATGCCACAGGTAAAGTACACTGCAGAGGATAACAGCTAAAATTTATTCAGAGACCAGACCATCTCTACAAGGAATATAGCCTAAACCATTTAATAGTCATGTCCAGCAGCTTTACTGCAAGCTTCCCCAACAACCACAACTGGAGCAGGACATGTGGGAAATCAACACAGTATCAGTAAGAAGTTAAAATTTGAACTGACTAAATATTATATAATATGGTCTTAGTCATATAAAAGAGATGTATACCATAGGAAAAAAATGTTAATTTTTTCTTATACCACTTATCTATGGCCATTTTCTATTCATATTGCAAAAATTGCTATAAAACTTAGTGGCTTAAACAATAACACAGATTTATTATTTTATAATGCTAGATTTCAGAATTCTGACACGAGTCTCGATGGGCTAAAGTTAAGATGTCATCAGGGCTGCATTCTCTTTCTGGAGACTCTAGAAAATAATCCAGTTGCTTACTTTTCTAGATTTTAGAGGTCACCCTGTGCCTTGGTTCATGGTCTTTTCCTCCATTTCCAAAGCCAGCATCTACCTGGCCATTCTTCCAAAGTCACATCTCCCACTCACTGTTTCCAGCCTGGAAAGGTTGTCTATAATTAAAATTTCATGTGATTAAATCATATAGGTAATCTAAAATAATATCCCCACTTCAAAATCCATAACATAATTACATTTGGTATGTTTCTTTTGTCATGTAAATATAACATTCAGTTTCCAAGATCAAGTTGTCAGTGACCTTGGGTAACCAATATTGTACCTGCCCCAGGCCATAATAATACTACATAAACAACAACTGCCAAACCTTGGTATCATAAACAAGATGTTTGATGTTCAGAAATCTAGGTCAGTTAGGAGTTGTCCAGGCAGCTTCATATGCTGACTTTAATGAGTTGTCCAAGTCTGGATGCTGATTGGCTGTTGGCTGGACTATTGAACCTTCTTAGCTCCATTCCATGTATCTCTCATCATCCAGCAGATGAGCACAAGCATATTCCAAAGCAACAGAAGAGGCATCATATATCAAACATAAACACTTAAGTCCCCTTAATGCCTAGGCTCAGAATGAGCACATTATCACTCACATCAGATGATACAGATATAGATACAGATATAGATAGATGATATAAATATAGGAAGAAATGAAGCTACTGAAACTTACCATTCACCTACGATATTTTCTAACCACCCCTGTACCATACCAGGCTAGTGAGCCATGAAAGATGCTACAACAAAATCGAGACCTCGACATGCTTATATATCAGTAAGTTGAAGCTATATTATCAGGTTCAGGGATATAATAAATTTCAGCTTAATACAATTGATTTAATTCCTCAGTGAACAAGAGAGTGCCTATATGAACCTATCAAAGCTGAAAAAATATGGAGTAAATAAGAAGAAAATAGTGGTATCATCTTTATTTGGTCACTTTTGTTAAAGTAATCATGTTTTCTGCTCAATTGTCTTCACAGTTTTGTTGCTTCCAGCCAGATTTTCTCCATTTTAACCATAGCATTTCCTACACATCTAAAAATTCAAAAATAATGAAATATGCCTGGGAAACTCATAGACTTGGGAAGAAAAAAAAGAGAAATAATGTGATTATTTGAGAAATTGTCAAAATATAAACTTTTCAAAACTATATAAAAACTATAAATTTTAAAATCGTACTTTGATTATTTTTATTTCACAGTAAAGCTGTTTTGCATGAACATATTTATCCATTTATGAAAGAGATACTTTACACTTTAAGGTTATATAACAAAGAAGCTTTCATAGGTTGTATCAATTTTTTCCTAAAATATATTCATTTTGAACAATGAGCCAAAACAATCTTTTTCTAGAAAGATCAAGGCAAGCCCAAAAATAGACCCAGTATGAGTTTATTTGGAAACATATTTTGATGATTTAACCATAATGAGGAAAGCCAGACAAACACATCGCCTCTGATTGATCAGTTTTCCAATGCAATTCTTTATTTTGACTGTCCTTGGAGTTGGTCACCTTATAATACATTTTTCTCAGCTCCTTCCTGTTTCTGTATTTGTCATATCTCCACTGCATTCATTGCTGAGTACCACCTACCCATTCCAGTCTCATTCCTAGTCCCAAGTCACTCATGACTTGATGGTCCTCCAATTCTTCCAGTTCTGGGAACAGTACAACACTAACCCTAACCCTAGAGCTAGGACAAGCTGCCTACACCATGGGAAATCTTGTATAGCAAGGCTCAACCCAAGTATCCAGTGAACCCTCCTCTAAGACATAGTTTTCCATCTATTTTTCCCATCACAAGTCATCTGTGATAGTTAATTTTATAAGTCAATTTAATTGGGCTATGAGGTGCCTAGATATCTAATAACATCAACTGCTATTCTGAGTAGAGGTGAGAATGTTTTCTATGAAATTAGTATTTAATTTGACAGATTGGGTAAAATAAAGCAAATTGTCCTCCATAGCATAGGTGACCCTCATCAATCAGTGAAGAGCTAAACAGAACAAAAAGCCTGATCCTCCCTTGAGTAATGGGTAACCCTTTTTGCCTGCCTACTTGAGCTGAAACATTTGCTTCTTCTGACTTCAGGCTCAAACTGAAATATTAACTCTTCTTGTGTCTTGAGTTAGCTGGGTTTTGGACTGGAGCTCACATTATTGACTTTGCTGGCTCTCAGATCTTTAGAGTCAGACTAGAAATTCATTATCAGCTCTCTCGGGCCTCCAATTTGTAAATGCAGGTCTCAGGAATTCTCAGCCTCTATAAAAGCATGAGCTAATTCTTTATTAAATAATGATATATTAGATAGATAGATAGATAGATAGATAGATCCTATTGGTCCTGTTTCTCTGGAAAACCTTATTACATCATCCCGTCACATCCCTTGACAACTGAATAGATAAACTCAAATAAAAGTCTGATGAAATCATTCCACTACTTAACAATTTCCAGTTAGTTTTCATTACAAAGAGAATAAAATACAACCTTTTGTGCCATGGCCTTTAGTTTCTGTAAAGTCAAATCCTTACATACCTCTCCAAGGACTTTCTCTTCCTTCTTTTCCAGCTGCCTCAAGATCTTTGCATTTGCTGTTCTCTCTGCTGGGACCCTTATTAATGAAGTTCACAATTTTTTTTCATGTGTGTTGGGTACTGTTTTAGTTCATGTGAATGCAATACATAAAAATCCCTGCCCTAGTGAAGCAGTTACTTTCTTCCTCTGGATCTTCTTTAACTGCTTTCTGGGCTGAAGAGTTAACTCTCCGATAATCTTTTTTTATTTTTTTCATTCTTACCATTTGTGATATTATGTTTTCATTGCCTGTCTCATCATTTTACAGTGTGGTCTTCCTGTCATGTTCTTTATGAAGCAAAGTTGGAGAGAGAGACAAGAGGTACGCAATAGAGTTTACTATGCCTTATAATTGGTACATCAGCCTTTGATCTCCATGTATGTGATTTTTCACAATAAATATATTTCTTGGAATAAATCATGAGTAATTAGAACTGCCCATTGGAATTACATCTATCAATAATAAAAATGGTATAATTAAAGAAGCCCTTTAGTTGAGTTTAGTTGTTCTAAATCTTGTTTACTTTTGATAAAAAGCATGATTTTAGATATAAACAAAGTATACACTTTAGGAAATATTTTTAAACTACGATTGACTATTGCCATGATAATATGTATTAAAATGCTTAATCAAGTCAATCAGGAATGGGCACAGCTTGAGACCATAGAAATTGGTGTGGGTTAGGGACAAGTCATTGAGGCTCAAAAAGACAAGATGGTGAGTTTACAGGGTTATGAAAGGAAGGCACAATGAAAACCACTCTGGCATATCCTTTCTCTCCCTCCCTCTCCACTTTGCTGGTAGGGATAGCACAGTTACAGAATTCAGCTCAACCAGGAAGGTGCATGGAAACCAAAGGTCACATTTGTTGAAATCAGATAAACTATGTCCTTCTTCAGGATTGTAGGATAGACTCATTCTATATGTGGTACATGGCTAGCGCTGGAAGAACTTCAGGATTTAAACATGTGATGAGGGCGCAGCAGGTGAGCAGTGGATTCCCTTTTCCCAACCATACACCAAGAAACTTCCATGTTTACAGCATGTGTCTGCTTTTGTGTTCACAGCAGAGGAGAACTCTATTAGAGAATTTGTCTATCTATAATACCATGAGACAAAAACAGGAGCAATGGGAAAATCTGAGATCTTTGGGCTAAAAAAACAACTATAATAAAATATTTCAAATGTTCTTTACTCAAAGTAATAGTAGCCAAAACTGAGGTCCGACATATAGTGCTGAGAATTATGATCAAACTTGGACCATATGGATGGAAAAAAAAGATATTTTTGTAAATAGGACATGTCAAGGCTGAGAGTCAGTACAATTTTTTTAATTATGATAAATTATTTTGCATCCCAACCTGGTAAAACAGGACATAACTGTTTCATAAATGTTTAAAACACAATTTTGAAATAAAAGTTTATTTCCCTTGAAGTAGGATTGCTTGTATAGCTATAAAGGGCACCCTTAGAAGTATACTTCACTGTATCAAAAGTGTCAATGAATTTATTTAGACTCAAGCCTGAAAATCTCACTGGCATTGGAAAACTGCCTGTTAATTCATCATGTTTCTGTAAGAGATTTTCTTCTTACATAAGTCTGAAGTTTATATAAAAAGGTGTATCTAGATGGAAAACAGACCACCAGATTGCCAGGGTAAAGGAGTGAAATGGGGATTGACCATGACCAAAAAGAACACAGGGGAATTCATCTGTGGTAGTAGAGTAGTTCTGTGTCTTTATTGTGGTGATGATTATATGAACCTAACTGTGGAAAAAGTGATATAAAACTATGCATTTACATACACACATTTGCACACAAATAAGTACATGTGAAAACTAGTACAATCTGGATGATGTCTGTAGACTGTACCAATGTGAATCTTTTGGTTTCAACATACTGTAAATTACATGAAATGTTACCATTATGAGAAGCCCTGTGAGGAGTATATATAATTTATCTGCACTATTTTTCAGCTTCCTTGTAGTCTCCAATTATTTTAGAATAAAAGGTTTGTTAAAATAAAAATAGTATGACTTTCACAAACTGGAGACAGAAGTTTCTCACTCAGGATTTGTTGAGCAACAGCCAAGAAGAGATAGGATGTACTATACTTTGTTTGCCTAAGTTACATCACATACAATCATGGTCAAACCACTCGGCAATTCAGATTTCAGAGGTGTGAAAATGAAGAACAGAATCCCCCTCCAGAAAAAGTATCTCATTTCAATTTATGGGATCAAAATCAGACATTTTTAGGACTGTTTTGAGTCAAGTTTCCTTGAAGAAGATTCTGACACAACGATCTGAGAACACAGTTTTACACTGGGCATGATCCCAGGAAGCATTAGAAAGTCAGAGAGAGGAATGAAGGAAGTTAATGAAATAGCAAGTTATTACTATGGAATACCTGGGAAGCTCTGGGAGACCGTTTACATACATCACAGTTATCCTTAATGAGGAAAAGAATAACTGGGCTGTTTCTCATGTCATCAGTTGAGGACTGCATCAACTTCCAGAACTCACAGCCTGCTCTCCTGGTTGACATGGCTCTCCCAAAAAGTACCACAGCCCAGGTCTCTTTCTTCCTCTTACATAAAGACATGAATGTTACCATGAGGCCTTCACCCTCATGAATTCATCAAATACTAATCACCTCCTAAAGGCTATTCCTTCAAATAATATTAATATTTGATTTGGGGAATTAAGTTTGCAACATACAAATTTGGGGAATACATTCAAACCGTAGCTCATGCCAAAAGATCATCTAGTAAGTTTATGATAAATCAACCAAAATTCTTGGGTTTTATTTTTTAAAAAAGCATTGATTCAACTTTCTTCCTCATTTGGAATCCTAGTAAATGGAAACATTTTCTTTTTCCATAAATTAAGTCCCAAGTCTTGATGACACTAAAATGGCAATCTTTATTCCATTCACCACAAGGAGGCTATAATTTCAGATTATAGTTTTAATTCATACTTATTGCTGCATCACTATTTTTCTCCTGTGAATCTCCCTCATTTTTTGTGAGCTACACATTGAAACTTTGTAATAGTGTGTCCAGCATTTGTAGACATTTGAGAGTAGAATTCTTTCATGATCAAACTCACCATATTATTAGAACCACAATTATGTGTAATTTTCATTGTGAGTATCTGTTTTGAGGAGCCAGAAAGCAAGACAGCATCCTATATTTGCTCTGGATTTTGGAACAGATTTTTTTCCTCCCACTGGAACTTTGTTTTCATTCATCTCATTTAAAGTTGTTTTTTTTTTTAACTCTTCAGCTTGGGCTTTCTGGATGATGCGGATTATATCAATTCCATACCCATGCCTCATGATGTTTTTATTCTCACAGACAACTCTTTAATTCATACCACACACCAGGGTAGACAGCAATAATCTTTACATCTTCCTCAAGGAGAAAAAGGGTTAGCCACTTTGCATTATGGAAACAATCTTTTGAGCCTCTGTAGCTTTTTTATGGGGCTTGATTTTAGTTTCTTTCAGGGTTGCAAGCTCAGGCACACACACACATCTCCTGTCTCTGTATAGGCATCAAAACTCAGTTCCCACCCCCGCCCCAGGACCTGATATTCCCATGAGCCTTTGTTGTATCAGCTTCTGCCTAGTGCCTAGTATTCAGTTTCCTCTTCATTTCTAGTATCATGGGTTTTCTTTGTTTTCTTTCAAGTTCAGCTGTGCTGAAAATGATTGCTACATTTTCCCCACACTTCTGCCTGTTCCTAGATGTAGCATTTGCCTTTCCTTGTCAGCTCTGTCTCCTTTATTTGTGGAAGCTTTGAGGCACTTTCCATTTTATTTAATATCATCAATAAAGGGCAAAGTCCGTCAAGCTTTCTTTATAGTATACAGTTGTAAACATAAAACTAACCCATGATGAAAAAGATAAGGATTATGAAAGCAACTCAAGACGTTCAAAATATCAGAAATAGCTTCAAAAGTGATGTTGGCTCAATTTCACATTTTTTTGTTTAATAAAGAAAATATACCTTTAAAATATTAATAATTTGGTAAATCAGAGGTCTTGTGGAAATACAGCACATCGTGAAGTCAAGGATGTATTTGACAATGTGTTTATGACTTTCATATAGATGACTTAAAGTGTGCTGACTGTAGGCTATTATACTTAAGTAGAGCATATTAAGGAGCAAGTGTCCAATCTCAACTTGAAAGAAATGGGCAGGCACATTTTCAGCGTTTATATTGAGTGGATCAAGGCAGAAAAGAAAATAAAAGCAATAATACTAGTAGATAATTAAAAAGCAACACAAGAACTCAATTTCCAAATCATGTTGAGTTGTTGAAATATATCAACACAAGATATGCAAGATAATTTTAGGAATAATGGAGAATTTAAGATGTCCTTTATGTAACTGATTTAAATGTTTCACATACCAATATTCTGCGAAAACTTTTTCGTAAGATCTAACTTTTCCCTAATTATTTATTAAGTACAATTTATACACAAAGGAAACATATCCAAGATTGAAAATATTTAATAAATGTGTGCATCCAGGTGTCAACATCTAAACATGGTGTAGACTTTCTGGTGATCTCAGTGACGCTGCTTCTCAGTCAGTCTTCTCCCCCAGTTGGAGACAACCATGTCCTGATTTCTGTCATGAAAACTTAATTTTGCATTATTTAGAACTTCATGTAAGTGAACCAATATAATTTGTATGTATTTTTAAAAGATCCATCCATGTTTTGTGTGTATCTGTCATATGGGATTTTTTGCTTTGTTTTGTTTTGTATGTGTCATTTTGTTTGCTGAAAAGTATGCAGTCCAATATACAAATATACTGCAATTTGTTTCCATTCATACATTAAAAATATAAAAAGGAAACTCCAAGATAGGAAGTGAGAATATTTTAGCATAACAAGATGGTATTTTTAAAATATTGGAATTAATGAAGCTAGAAAAAATTTTCTTCGGAGAATGTTTTGGTTTTCTCTCCTTCCTCCAATACTGGGGAAAGCAAGAGTAATGCTTCCCCAGCTCACATCTACCTGAGCCAGGACAGCATTAACAAAAAGATCACAAAGTATCAATGGACTGAACATGTTGCTCCCCCTTAGCTTCATTCTTTATGTGATAGGTTCCCAAAATAAGCCAAGTCAACTGAATGAGGGGGAGGAAATGGAGCTAATCAGGAAAGTAGAAACCCGAAGCATCCCAAGCCATATCCCTACCTCCTCCCAGCCCAGTTTTAAACCTAACATAAGGCAAACCTGAAAGGAGAAAAATTACACTAGAAGTCTAAATTACCAAATTGATATTTAGTAAAATCAATTATGAAACTGAGACAATTCTTATAATTGGATGGCTTCTAATACATGAGAGCAACTGTAAACATAAGAGATCTTCTCTGAGATCTTCTGCCACAGGAAGAATTATTCCACTCAGTGGAGAAAAGAATAAAGTGGTTTTGTATTCATATCCTATAGAACTCTGTGAATATTCCACGAAAGAGTTATAACCTGTTCTTAAAATGTGTAATAATAGGAATAATGCCTATTTTTAGCCTTATGTTAATGCTTTTAAGAAATTATATAAACTTAAGGCTACAGATAATTTGAAAAGAGCATTTTAGTACATCATTGGAAGTTCAACTCAATTGGTTAGGATAGACTCACAGTTTTGGCATATATGAACCATAGATATTTGTCCATTTGAAGAAGGTTGAGTTTTGCCTAGCAAGGATTTTGTTGAAATCTTAACTATTTGTTACATTTTATCCTAGACTGAAATGTTCAGATAAAAAAGTAAATATAATATTTATACTTTTTAAACAAGACAGGTTTGGGGAAGTGTGATTCCAAACTGCAAAATTTGGAGCACAAACTTTCAAAGTGACTTTTTGGTCCATTTTTGTTTTTAATAGTGACCATACAGCCAGTTGAGCTGTACTGTAAATGTTATTTAAATGCCTTGATAACTAAAACGTCTAGGTTGATCTTACTAGAGACCATATAGCCAATTGAGTTGTACTGTAAATATTATTTCAATGCCTTGATAACTAAAACTTCTGGGCTGATCTAAGCCAAAAAATTCTTGGCTCTTTTGTAAGTCCAGCTTCTCAGACAAATTATGACCACACTGATTGTTATGGTTCATGTACTTTAAGTATTTCGGTTCTTCCTTTGGAAACTAGGATGTTCAGGTAGTTCTTGGGTGGATATCAGTGATTTCATTGCTCCTTATTCACTTCTACCTATTGGCGTTGAAGTAATTACCACAGTTTTCTCCAAGTGCGTTTTTCTAGCATTCACATAAGAACAGACCAAATTGGAATTTTGGGGGAACAAAATGTGATGTTATGAATAATTACACTGGAACAATAGGCATAAACTATGACTGTCCTAGGCAAATCATAATGTATGATTATGCTACCTATAATACATGTATATAAAGCAAAAAAGACTAAAACTATGCTTGGAGCAATGAAAACTTTAATTCAGCCTTGTTATACCTCATCAAGCCAGCAACAGAATTCTTTGCATGAAATGACATCCTCATGTATAGAAGGGCCCTTTCAACTAAGCAATGAGACCTAATGTTTAAGTGCTTTTGATTACTTGGAAACAAAATTAAGACAAACCAACATACTTTTTTGGGGTTAAAAATGCACCATATATGCTTTTCAGCACTGAAAGTTCACTTATAGAAAGTTTGCCAAACATAATAGCTATAGACATGTGCAAATAGTTAAAGACTGAATCATCCAGCACTCCTTCAAAAAGGGGAAACAAACTCTAATTTCTAAAAATAATGAACCAGATTATATACATTGTTATATCCATATAACAAAATTCTATATGACCATTAAAATAATAGCACGAGGAAATGTTAGTAGTATGGGAAGAAGTTTTCACTGTATTACAAGTATTTCTGAAGCAAATCATGATATACTATCTTTGAATCCTGTTCCTGTTTATTATTATTTCTGAATTATTTATTTAGGCACATTTATTTCTAGCTAATATACATTGGTGTCTCCTCTGGCTGAAAAAATGAGGGGGATAGTTAATAAAATTAATGAAATACCAGTAAGAGAATAGATTTGTGGTTGATTTAAAATCCTCTCCTTCTCCTTGCCCATATTTTGTGAAAACATTATCATAAACACGTAATAAAAATAATTAGTTTAACATTATGAACAGTGAATGACAAAAGCAGACCCATGGGCAACTTTCTGTCATCTGATCAGACATATAGACTAGACAAACTTTCCTTCTATCTTTTTAATAGCAGTTATCCCTAAACTTGGCATCATCTTCCAAAACAGCAGCTCAACGGCCGATGCAATTGAATAAACTCTCTGAACTTATTCTAACACTCAAGTTATTTCCTAAGGTCAAGGAGCTGAAATGTGTCATCCTAAATGACCAAATCATAAAACAGTTCATAACATATTGACCACTGAAGAATTTGAATCTTCTTTATGTTTCAGGAAATCAGTCCTGAAGGTTCATTCTGAAGACATTCTTAAAATAAATGGAATCCAGACAGAGAAAAGGATATAAGCAATTAATGATATCCTTTCAATGGGGATGTTAAATGATGCTAGATACACAATTTCTCTCATAATTTAATTGCACTCACAAATTGATTTTAAGAAATAAAAGGGTAAGTCCTTGGCCACTGGAGTGATTTCACCATATTATGCAGACTATTAAAAACTGAATTATTGTATCATTGAATTCTGAAATAGACTGTACAATTATAAAGATACAAAATGCAAAACAAAATACCCTATTCATATGAACTAAAATATCCCTTTTTTTGAGGAAGGTTCACAACTAAGGGAGCTGATGACAGCGGTTTTTTTTATGGATAACCATCATTCTTTGTAGGCAATGATGAGTTCATTTCATACTGAATTTTGTCATATTTCTCTTCACATCTCACTCCCTATTCTACCATTGCCTTTTTATAAGAGAGGGATACATGGGTAGGTCAATATAGGACACTGAAACAAACTTGACATTTATGTAAGTGTGGATTCAAATCAGAGCCTTTTTCTCCCTTAAGACCTACTCTAGGAAGGTCAACATCTAAGATTACCCTTGGTTTTCCTTATTTTAGAACTAGGAGTTAAGTTTCTTGATGAAGTCATCAGTTCTAGGCAAACCAAGGCATTGGTCACCATTCTAGCTACCCCTTGATCTGAGCTGACTTCACATCTACAACTTCTCACTTTAGGCAGATGAATTTCTGGCCCTCAGTTTTCAAGTGGGTGCAAAATAGCAACTAATAAGCTTGTAGTTAGAGTTGGATGAGAACTTAGGCGTGAAACTCTTATAACACATCTGCCCTTATTAGTGAACATCAAGTGAACACTATCATTATTATTAGACGGCCCATGAAGAAAGTGACATTTCAACCAAAAGTCAAGATATGAGCAAAGAGTTAATCAGGAGAAAGAAGGTGTGCAGAGGATAAAATGGAGAGAGACAGCACATGATGAACTGGATACATAAAAATAAAGCAGAATATTTACTTAAAAGCAAAATATATAGATAGTGGAGGGAGAAGGGAGGGTGGGGGAAGGGGAGTAAAAATGCTCAAGATGTGATTTGTGTATGTATCAGTTCCCCAAAACGAATGTATTTATTATGTATTGCAAATATATACTAGCAATCAAATGTACATATATATACCAAAGAATTGTTTTCTGTTGTGTAATTGCTTTTTAACAACTATATCTGTCTTAAAATGCAACTTCTATCATTCATACCTTTCTAAGATGTATTGCAAACTGCAATCTGATCTTTAATAAATATTGAACTGGCAAGCAATCAAGTTTTATTTATTAAAATAAAAGAGATCAATCACTACTGACCATTCAGAAGGGATCCTTGTTCACATGTTGCCTCTTCCATTTGAGGAAAATAAAATTAAAAGCTGTTAATCCACTATTTTCTGCTGTAAAATCAAAGGAAAAGTTAGCATGGGGTTTTTATCATAGTAAATAAAACTATGGCAGTTTCAAATCAGCACAAATATCAACTATAAATTTCTTAAACTGCACACATGTACACATGAACTTTTGTGTCATTATGAAATCACAATGCCTTTACCAATATAAAATGAATTTATACTACTAAAAATATGATACAAAATATTCACTTGAGTCTGGGACAGCTTTTTAAAACATTGGATAATATCAACATACAAGCATCTGTGAAAATAAAAAATAGAGAATAAACTACCATGTGCCCACCCCCCATATTCAACAAAGAAGCAATATTTTGTCATTTTGTTTCATTTATTCATGTAGTATATGCACACATAAGCACACCTTTTTTGTTGGAATGTCTTAAAATTATAGATACTGTATCATTTCACTCTACTTCTCATTACATCTCTATCATCATTTGAAGGACATTATTTGTAACCTAACCACCAAACCATTAACCCACCTAATAAAATTAATGATTTTAATGCCATCTCTAGGTTAGTATAAACACAAATTGTCATTTCTTACCCAATGTGTTAATAGGGATTTATATGGTCTGTTCATTATATCTGATTATGGCTCTTAAATCTCTATAATCCTGTTAGTGAGTTTTCGCTTTTAAAATCAATTTTCTTGCTATGAATTTGTTGAACAAACTTAGTTCTTTGTAGTGAGGAGTACATCATGGTTTGGACTTTGATGATTACTTCCTAATGGCATCATTTAATTCATTCCTCTCTTCCCATAAATAGTTCATTTTTGGTAACTTGGTTGATAGAGTTTGAAGATTCATCTAATTCAGGTTCAATTGTATCTCAAATGATACATCCACTGTCTCATTATTCTATTTTTACTGATGTGAGAATAACCATTGGTTTGATAGACTGTCAGCCCAGTCTTTCCATTATGAAGTTAATCAACCCTTAATAGCTTGGTGTTTATTAATGGTTTTTAGCTACATTTATTATGTCTGTAAGGGCTATAAAATTAGTGATTTTCTCTTTTCTGCATTTATTAGCTGGAATATTTTAATGGAGAAGAACTTCACTTGATGAACTAATGAACTTGATGAACTACAGAAAAGGAAAAAGCTTTCTGATTCTACCACTCTACCGATTTTAGCATAGTTTATTGGTGCAACTTCCAGATATAATTTTTAAACTCTCATTGTGAACTCACATATTTTAATTAACTACCATCATATTTTTTTTTGACCCTCAAACAGCCTCATCTTGTTCCAGTGTTCTTTGCAACAGTTGAAGTTTTCCATAGCATCTTCTCTCTCCAGTATGAAAACTTTCAGGTTGATCTCACCCAATGTCTGCTCCAGACATAAAATCTGTCCATTTCTCCAATCTGCCATTTCTTTTTGTCAAGGTACCATACTTTTGCAACATAGTCTGGTATCTAAAAGGGCTTGTCGATTATGTGCTATCATTAATGCAAGACCATTTCAATGAAAACATTGGGGGCAACTTTTTTATAAAGAAAAGGTAATATGCTCATATTGTATATTCTTATATACATTTAAGATTATAAGGCTTTGAGCTGGGTGTGGTGGCACACACCTTTAATCCCAGCACTTGGGAGGCTGAGGTAGGAGGAGCATTGTGGGTTCAAGACCGGCTTGGGCTGTAATGTGAGCAAGGCAGGCCTAAACTACATAGTGAGACCCTGCCTCGAGAAAAATAGGGTCGGGAGTTTGGCCTAGTGGCTTAAACACCTGCTGAGTAGGCGCGAGATTGTGAGTTCAGCCCTGGTACCGCAAAAATAAATACATAAATTAATTAAATAAAAATAAAAAATTATAAGGCTTTTACTTTTTTGATTTTACGCTTGTATCTCTTCTTTCATGCTGAAAAAAATCAAGATTTTTAATGTGGAAAGCAAAATTACTCATTTGCTTCATCTAATATATACTAATTGCAAAACATTACTACTAATCTTACTACTAACAATAACTTCACTAAATATGGTTTAAGATTGTTTTGTGACTCTTTTTGTCTTTAAAATTAATCTCACTAGAGATATACCATCAATATAGTATGTTTTAAAATTGGTTCCAAGCCGGGTGTGGTGGCTCACACCTTTAATCCCAGCACTCGGGAGGCTGAGGTAGGCAGAGCGTTGTGAGTTCAAGGCCGGCCTGGGTTACAACGCGAGTGCAAGGCTGGCCTGAGCTACATAGTGTGACTCTGCCTCAAAAAACCAGGGCCGGGAGTTTGGTCAGCTGCTTAAGCGTCTGTCTGGCAGGTGTGAGGCTGTGAGTTCAATCCCCATTGCTGCAAAAAATAAAATAAAATAAATAAAAAAATAAAAATAAAATTGCTTCTGAACCACCCAGTAAGGCAGAGTTTCCAGCAGCACACTCCGAGAGTGCGCCCTCACTAGCTGCGCAGAGGATCCAGCTATACCTGGTCCCACAATTCAGCGCAACCCACCAGGGGAAGGCCCAGCCAGCCTCGGAGGACACAGAGGTACTGAGCCAAGCCCAGCCCAGGACCCCAGAGCTGCTCATCAGGGACTGGCCAGCATAGCTGCAGGGCCTTGGAGAGCTTGGGCTCTGCCCATCAGAGCACAGGGCACGAGCTCCATTGTTCAGGGGTGCAGCCAGTGTGTTGGGTCCCAGAGGTTGAGGGCCCGCCCAGCAAGGAACAAGGCCCTAGCACTGTAGGCCTGGGACTCGCTTGGGCTCACCTGGCACTGCAGAGGCTCTGAACTCCTTGAAGCCAGTATCAGGGTCCAGATGATGCCACACGCTGGGGTACACCCCGCCTAGCTGCCTGGGTCTGGGAGGTCCCTGCCCCCATCCCGTAAGGCAGAAGCTTCAGCAGCACACTCTGGGAGTGCGCCCTCATTGCTGCACAGAGGATCCAGCTCTACCTGGTCCCGTGACTCAGCTCAACCCACCAGGGGAACACCCGGCCAGCCTCACAGGACGCAGAGGCACACAGGTCCCAGAAGAAAATGACAAAACAAAAGACCAAGAGGCAGTCTCAATCCCCCAGCCCACTGAGAGCAAACCCAAGAGACACCAAGATGGAAGACACTGGGAGTCACACAACTGAATTTTCTGAAATGATAGCAAATAGAGTAAAGAAACAGTTTGATGAAGCCATAGAGAAACTCAAATCAGAAATATTCTCTCAGCTAAAAAATGAAATGGCAATCATTATGAAAGAAATGTTCTGTGTATCTAAAGAAGAGCAAGATAAAAAAAATAGAAGAACTTAAGAAAATGATGAAAACTTTGAATGAACAATATAAGACACAAACAGAATGCATGAAACAGATGCAAAGGGAAATTCAGGAAATGAAAAATTCCATGGAAAGTTTGAAAAACTGTTTGAATGAAGCTGAAGACAGAATCTCAGACCTTGAAGACAGCATGGGACCTTATGGCCACAAAAGAAAAGATCTCTTAAAAATAGTAAGGAACCAAGAAACAACAATTCAACAGCTGCAAGATGATGCCAAAAGAAATAACATAAGAATAATAGGCATAAATGAAAAAGCAGGGATCAATACTAATGACCTGTGAAGACTATTCACAGAAATAATAGCAGAAAACTTTCCAAACATGAGAAGAGAATTTGATATGCAGATAAGTGAGGCATACAGAACCCCAATTAACCATAACCAAAATAAATCTTCACCCAGACATATAATAATTAGGATATCAGAAATACAGCTCAAGGACAAAATACTAAAAGCTGTCAGAGAAAAGAAATAGATCACTTATGAAGGAAAGCCTATCAGAATCACGGCAGACTTCTCAACACAAACCTGTAAGTCAAGAAGAGCTTGGAGCCAGGCGTGGTGGCACGTGACTTTAATCCCAGCACTGAGGAGGCTGAGGTAGGTGAAGCATTGTGAGTTTGAGGCCTGCTTGGGCTACAACATGAGCAGAAGGCCAGCCTGAGCTACATAGTACAACCCAGCCTCAAAAAATTAGGGCTGGGAGTTTGGCTCAGTGGCTTAAGCACCTGTCTGGCAGGCGTGAGGCTGTGAGTTCGATTCCCGGTGCCGCAAAAATAAAAAAAAATTTAAAAAAAAAAGAGCTTGGAGTGAAGTATTTCAAATCCTGAAAGAACACAATTTGCAACCCAGATTGATGTACCCTGCAAAACTATCCTTAAAAATTGATGGAGAAATAAGATACTTTCATGACAAAGAACAACTGAAGAAATTTGTGGCCACCAAGCCAACACTGCAAAGAGTACTGAAAGACACTCTAGAAAGAGACAAAGACAGCTACAATTTAAGAACAACAACAAAAGGAAACCACGAAGCAGGGCAAACAATTAAACAGAAAATGTAGAAAACCAACAACAGAAAGATACCGTGACAGGGATGAGCCAGTACATATCAGTTATATCAATCAATGTAAATGGTCTCAACTCACCAATAAAATGAAACAGACTAGCAGAGTGGGTTAAGAAAAAAACCCAAATCTTCTCTTTTGCCTTAAATTTTATTTGCTTGCCTCTTGAATACCTGAATTAACTACTTTCATCCTTATGGCAGCCATATAGCCAATGAGGAAATCAAATCCTGAAAATTTAAATCATCAAAATTCCTGTACAAGTAACTGTATTAATCACACTAATAAACATTGATTTTTCAGGATAATTCATAACATATCCACACAGTTCAACTCCCTTCTGTTTCACTGATTAGGAAATGGCTTCAAGAAGCAAAGAAACTTTTCTGAGGAGGGAAAGGAGCAAGATGGTGGCTAAGATATTTCAGTGCCAATAACTTCCTTACAGAGCCACAAATCAACCTTTACAATAGATAAAGAAACCAGATGAAGGACCATAGAAAAGATCTATTGAGTGTTGAAGAGGGCAGAAAGGAAAGAGTTCGAGATGCCACCTCTCCTCTGACTCCAAGCGGTGTGTGAAGAGAGATGCCCCCCACTTGCAGGAGGAAGAGGGAATTAAGCTCACACCTTAGATTTAAAACCCAGTAGAGGACCTGTCAAGGTGAACCCAGGTTTCAGGTGTAGCCCCATAACCCCCAACCCCACACCAATATTCACAGACTGAACTGTTGGAAGTACATTAGCCAAGAAGCTCACTGCCTCCATCCTACTTCCCCGTCTCAGGTAGCGTTGGGGGAGCTGGACTCCAACCACTGGGTAGCAGGACATGGAAGCTAGCACAGAAATTTGTCTCGGAGCTCAGTGCTGAGCCTTCTGAAGCAAGACTCAAAGCCAGGCAGAAACCAAAGGCCCTGTGTGTTGTCCTGAGCAGAGACAGTGAGCCCCTAGACCTTCCCTGGCACCAGGTGGAGAACTGCACACCAGTGGAGAGACCTGAGCTTGTGCCTGAGTTACTTCCAGTCTTGGCATGGGTCTGAGCTATCCCACATGGCGGTAGACTGCTCAGGTTCCTGTAGCTGTGAATTTCAGGTGGAGCTGAGCTTAGCATCACCCTTGGTGACTAAGGATATGTGCATCAATCTCAGGTAGCATAGCTGTCCCCAGGCCAGTACTTACAGATGAGGCCTCTGAAGCTGTTCCACCAACAAGCACAGATGCTTGTCCACAGCGGAATGGACTTGTGCTGTGGCCTGCATCAGTGTCAACCGTGGTGTTGGTCTGTGTGACTTGTACCTTTGAGATTCAGGAATGAAACGTCTTAGTACCAGTGTTGGTGACCAAGGAACTGCCTTCACTAGCACTATCTCCAACTCAGGAAGCACAGCATGGAGCAAAACTGCTTTGGCTAAAGGCTAATCAAGGGTAGTTAGCACAGGACTTGCCTTAGAACTCAGTGCCCAGCTGGCAAAACCTAATGCAGAGCAGATGCTATCGGCCTCTGTCTCAAGGCCAGTGCCTGCAGACACATCTCTGGAACAGCACTGGTGTCAGGAGGAGTCGTGCTGCCCCAGTCTATCAGACTATTCTAGTTAGCATCACATGGGGCTGGTTGCAGCAGCCCTGGGCCACAAGTCCACCTCAGCAGTAGGCAGCCCTTAACACTCCAAGCCTTGGGCCTCCCCCGTGCTGGGTTAGTCTTGGCAGGCTCTGGGCTCAGGATGTGTAGTAGGCAGCTCTCCTGTCTCTCAGACACCTCCCTCCCTTCTCACATACCCCTCTGTACCTTTCCTTACTCACTTTGTCCCACCATCAGAGCACACGCAAACACATACACACACACACACGTGCACACACACATTTCCCAAGAGGTTGATTTTATTTTCAC